>JAAAKG020083171.1:0-16704 GCA_010014905.2 Druon quercuslanigerum | reverse complement strand
GAAAAAATTGCAATATAATAACGTTTCTAAA
The DNA here is from genome assembly GCA_010014905.2 of Druon quercuslanigerum. Classification (NCBI taxonomy): domain Eukaryota; kingdom Metazoa; phylum Arthropoda; class Insecta; order Hymenoptera; family Cynipidae; genus Druon; species Druon quercuslanigerum. Next base: position 16,673 of record JAAAKG020083171.1, on the reverse strand, counting down.
TATGTCATAAAATTCCCGAATTATAACATTTCCGAATTATATCAAAATTCCTGAACAATAAAATTTCCAAATATTACAACTCCTGAAATTGAATGTTTTAATCTCATTTGAATTTCTTAAGTTTTTATTCCCGAATACTAAGATTCCCAAATAATAAAATTACCGAAAAACATTTCTAAATTATAAAAAATACGAACAATAATATTCCTGATTAATAACGTTTTCGAGAAAGAAAATTCCCGAATTGGGAAATTCCGAAATAATAAAGTTCCCTAATAATAAAGTTTGCGAGTCCTGAATGTAAGTGTCGTTAAAAGACCTTTTCAAAACCCTCATAAAAAGTAAATTTGTTAAGTTTATCAGGAGTTATGCACAAATGAATGTTAGCGGTCGGGGTGAATCATCGAAAATTCGGACCTCTGTATCTTGGAAAACCGTTGTACTAGGTGTACCCCCTTTACAGAATTAAAAGAGGTCCAATAGCACTACAATATGGCAAACTTTGAATAAGATTAGCGACATCAAAATTTGAGGCTTGACAAATTTTACCTCATATATATTGTCTCATAGTATTGGCCTGTGAAATATCAAGTCAATTGACTCAAATTTCGTAAATTTTCAAGATGTCCGTGAAGAAAATTATTGTGAATTTAAGGATTATTGCTTAATTATTTTTAATCCTTCTTGAAAAAGTTCTATAGTATTTATAAAAACGTATGTGTGTAATTATTACTTATTTTTTCTCATATCCGCTACTTCAAAATAAATTCGGTAATTCGTCCAGTAAAATTTTTTTCCTTCTTAATTTTGAAATTTGCAAATAACAAATAATTTGCAGTAATAGGCCACTTTTTTGAAGGTCATTTAAATTTATCAGAATTCGCAAACAAAATCTAAAAACTGTTGATGAAAACATTTGAATCAATATTTAGCACAACTGAACAAATCTTTTCACTTTAAATAATAATTAATAATTTATTTTACTTTATATTAATAATTTAATTATTAATTTTGAAAAATATTTTTATTTTCTTGAAAATTGGCTTCTTTTTTCAATGAAAATTAATAACTTTATCTCAAATTTTATTGGGAAATTCGGCGTTTTGAAAAGTTGTCACTGAAAATACAATTATATCGTTGAAAATGCATGTGTTTTCTTGAAAATTCGTCTTTCAAGGCAATTAATGGATCTTCTTGGTTAAGAAATTCTCCTTTTTTTAAATATATTCAGCATTTTATTGGAAAATTCAACTATTCAGTTGAATGTTAAACTCTTGTCAAAATAAATTCGGTTTTGTAAACATTCGTCTTTTTTGCTTGAAAATATATAAAATTTGTTGTTAGTTAAAAGTAAAACTACTTATTGGAAAATGTAACTGCTTGGTAGAAACTTAACTTTTTTGTTATAATTTTATAATTTTAGGTTAAAAATTGAAACGTTTTGAAGATAATTTGCTTTTTTGGCTTCATAGTTTTAACAAACTATTTATTTGAAAATTAATCTTTTTTCTGTAATAAACAAATCGTCTTGGTTAACCTATTATATTTTCGGTTGGATATTTAACTATTTGGTTGAATGTGGGACTGTTTTGTTGAAAATTTATGTTTTTAGCTTCACCCGTTTAGTCGATAATAATTCATCTGTTTGGTTAAAAATGTAACTATCTTGTTAAAAAGAAAATAGTGCGTCAAAGTAAGGAGTTGTATTTTGAATGAAATTTTCAAGAAACAAAGAGAGGGAAATGATCAATGCATATGATTGCATAGTTTTCAGTTGAAAATTCTAGAGAAGGAATTGCTGAAGAAAAGGCTGCAAATTGCATACCTTCAAGTGTACTCTTGAAAATGAAGTAACTTGCAATTCCACACTTTTCCGATTCAAGAATACGCAACATCTTTCTGTGAGCATTTTTTGTCGTAAAATCTGAGAAGAGAGTAGAAATTACAAAATTTATTTAAATTAATTACTTTTTTTAATCGTCTCCGTGTTATCTAACGCAGCTAATGCAGAATATTGAAATTAAATGCCTTAATCTTTTAATCATTTTTAATTTCTCTCGTGAGGCATGACAGGCAATCAATCTCAGTCCGGGGCTAACACTTTCCAGCACTTGTCGCTTCATTCTTATCCAATGAACCCTATATTTCGTTCGCCATAGATACACTCATGGTGGTGCTTTACTACTTCCCAGGCCCATAAAATGCATGAATTATCAATTACTTGCAATAAAACAAGAACCAGACCATTTTTCGGAAAAGGGCTCTTTTATTTTCAGCATTTTCACATTTATATTTTGTGGTTAAAATATGAAATCAAACAATTCATAATTGTAGGATAAAAGCTTGGCAGAGTAATACATAGGCTAATTTTCAAGCCTGAGGAAGCACCTTAACCATTACGCCATACCCACAGAACTGAAATTCAATGAAAAAACTATCCTTATAAGCCACAGCTCAAAAAATTCGAAAAAAAATTTTAAACTCTTTTCTCAATAATTTTTTTATTATTATGCAACATCATGTAGATGCAAAATAAATTAACTGTCAACGACAACAGAAATTAAATAAATTTGAAATAAATAACTTAAATCTATGAAAATTTTTAGCGTATCGTAACCTCGGGCTAAAACCCTTACATTTTTTCCAACAATTTTTTTCAACAAACTTTTTTGTCACAAATTTTTCTTTAAACCGATGGTCAACCTGTGGTATCCGACAAAATTTCGCACCTGGGAAGATTTAAATAAATTACAATAAAGTACAACGACTTACCGACGTCGAGAACATTCTAGATTTAAAGTGATTCGTGTCTGTGCTAAGTTTCTAAAATGTTCTGTATGATACGTCATAAAATAATCTTGCGCAATTGTGAGAAACAAGTTTTGCATAAACAGCTTTAAGGTTATTTATTGTCTCAATTATTTTCACTTTGAGAAAAATAAGAAGGATTTGTTGCTTTCTTATGGATAGTATATTTGATTAAACAATCCCTTTCCTTATTTAATTATGCGCAAAATATGCAGACATGTAGTTATAATTTAATATGAGGGTGAGAGTTTACGCAAAATTCGTTTCTCGCAATTGCGCAGTACCTTTTGATAACATCCTCCAGAAGATTCTAGAAACTTAGCGCGGACACGAACCACTTCAGCTAAAGAATTTTCTCGATGTCAGTAGGGTAAAAACCTCGATCTACAACAAAACCTTAATATCTACTGTAATTCAATTAAAGAACGTCAAACTCATCCACAATTTTATTTTATTAAATCTGCCTTGATTGTAGCAGAATTATTTGTCAACTTCAAATTCAATTAAATTGTACATCTATTAATTAAACTATATTGTATTTAAATCCGACTTTACTATTGGAATTCTCTGGAATATAATTCATTTGCCATTTGAATTCTGTTCTACTTACTTGATGTACTTCATATTTTCTCAGATATTTCAGTCTAATAATTGAACAGTTTAGTAGTAATAGTAAAAAATGTACAGTATTAAATACATCCAACATTTTTCGGATCATATCTACAGAAAATACTTCAAACTCAGCTGGTTATCAGACGTGACACTGATAAGTCAATCAATGCCAAGAGATAAGCAATTGCATCAGTAATCATCTGCAAAATTTGGCACCTCTTGCGGCCTAATCATATCAGTCGCGAATGGATGATCAAAAATGGTTGTCACAGAAATGTTGTACACAATAGGAGCTCTTTTTTTTGCTGGAATTTTTACTTTTGCCTTGATTCCTGTCAAAAATGTGGATCCAATTTTCGGTGTGTACAAGCAACCTGGAAAGTGGTACTGGGCAAAATACTTGGGCATCTATCTGATGCTAAAAACTCGTCAAGTAAGTATTCTTCAATGATAAAAGACATTTTTTCTCCTATTTATTATTTATGACAATTGAAGCAGGGAAAGTTAAGCAGTGCGAAGTCCACTTTTGGACGAAGCTGTGCTCTCTTCCAAAATCATAAATTTCTGAAATTTTTATCTTATCCCTACTATTTGCAACTATTTACATAAATTCTTATATCTAGACCCTTACTTCTATGTTTAAGATAGCGCAATTTTGAAAGTACTGGCGAACGAGTGAGCGAGCGAGCGATTTAGAGCATATCTGCATATTTTTCTACGTATACTATTACATAAACATTGCTTGCTAATCTTTACGCTTCAGATCTAAGCGACTTCCGTTTCCTTTTTCTTTCACTTCTCTTCGTTTCTCTAGCCCCCTCCAACTCCTTATCCACTCCTCACCCGAGCCATCTTCCCCTAGAATCATTACCACATTCTCTTACCAGTTTCCTTTATCTTCCATTTCTCTTCTACATCCTTCTTATAAATTTTCTTATATTTCCTTGTCCTATTAATAGACTCCGCACTTTCTGTTCTCTTTCTTTTGCCAATACATCCCTTTCCTTACCTCATTTCCCAATTCAAATCTTTTTTATTCTGGTCCATCTTGCCTCTCCTGAAACCTTTTATAAATACTTTGGTAATCCTTCCTTTTTTGTCAACTTATACTATTTATTATATTTTGCTCCTTAATCATCCTCCATCTTTCTAATAATTGTCTTTCCCCGTCACTTCTTTCCAAATACTCATAGTTATTATCTAACTCCCTTCTAACTCCTTCTCCTCCCTTTAATTCATTTGAAACTCTTAGTCATACTTTCCTAATCCAATTTTTTTAAATTCTCTTTTTCCTAATCCGTATATCAGTTTCATTATCGCTGTCCATGTTTTTAACCTTTCTCTTATATGAGCTCTATGATCTTATTTGCTTCCTTTTTAGCCATATTGTTAATTCACATTCCTGCTTCTAATGTGTATGTTATGGAAAATTGATCCGAATCTATATAATCTCCTACCTCGAGTTTCTTGACCTTATCTGTTATCTCGTACCTCGTCATCCATTATCACATAATCAGTTGCTGTTCCGTTTTCTCTTCCTGAGCGTTTATATTCCCCTTTCACATCTCTGTCTATATTTCCGTTTAAATTAAACCATTCCATCTTCTCCAAGTTCTTTATCATTTAGTTTTTCTTTCCTATTTAGTATCTTTTCTTTGTGATTTCACCTCGCTATTCTCTTCATTCCCTTCCTCCTCTATCTCTTGTTCTCTCTATGAAATCTCCTTCTATTATAAGCCCAATCTTTTTTTTATTTTCTTCCATCAGTTCTCTCATCTCCCCTTATCTCCACTCTCATCTTATCTTTATATCTTATACTATTAATCCTTTTCTGCCTTTTTTATCCTTCCTCTTTGCATTTTGAACACTCCAGTTGTAACCTTTTGATAACTTTCTCCTTAATCTTTTCCATCCCTTTTTAACTCATAAAGTCCCTATCCGTTTTTCCCACTCCTGGTATATTGTAGTAACATATCCTTCATACTTAAATTCTTTTGTTTCTTGTCTATTTTCATTTACTACTGTTTCTTATTTTCCTGTCTCCCGTTTCTTTCTCTTGTATTCTTCCGACATCTCATCTTTCCCTAAAACTGCTCTTTCTTCCTTCCAACTCCACCATACACGTTCTATCTATATTCTCCCATACTTAACCAACGTTCTTTTTCCCTTATTTTTCGCCCTTTTGTTATATTCCTTAACTTATATTGCATATTCCATTTGTTGACATTTCTTTAATTTCGCGAGTAACAATTTCTGTTAATCCGGTAGCCACTGACACTTCTGTATGCACTAATAGGTCCCCGAGAGTACTCTTTTTTAAAAGGACCTGCGCCTTATTGTTTAGAACTATTGTTATTAACAAACACGCTCAATTAGGAAAATCGATTTTTTCTTCAGTTTTCTATCAATCTATAGCATACAAAAATTGCAAAAAGTGATTTTTGTAGGTTTTACGGTCTTCAATTAAATCGAAAAATATATAATAAACGAAAATGCATGCAAAATTTTGTTTATTGAATTTTCTTACGTTTCGGCATCACTGCGTGCCTTTTTCAAATAAATCTAATGAAGTAGCAGAAACTTTAGCACTGAGTGAAAAATTTGATGTTCCTTTTAATGTTAATAAATTATCTGTCAATAACATGGTTGCAAATATAGAAAATTGCCTAAAAAATGTAAAACATGAAGATCAGAAACTTAATATCAGAAAAACTGTTACTCAATTAATCTCAAATCACAATCGAATCAATAACTTTAAGAATTTTGAAAAATATATTAAACTTGTTGAAAATTTTCAAAAAGAAATCAAAAATGTATTTTTTTTAAAGGCAGATAAGGATAACATAACGCTAGCAGCCAATAGAGACAAATATAATGAAACTGTAAAAATATGCTAAACAATGATCTTTTGTATGAAAATGTTAAAACTAGTCTCGTTCCAACAATAGAAGGAAAATGTAACGACATAGTTACTAAATGGGAGAAAGAAAGATTAATTAATGAACAAACTTTATATAAATTAAAAACACACAATAGAACTGTAGCTAAAGCTTATGCTCTACCAAGAGTACATAAGCCAAATTTAAAATGGAGGTTACTTGTATCCACAATTGGTTCTCCTACATACAACCTTTCCAAATATATTTTTTATGTTTTAAACCCGATTTCAGGAAACATAGAATCTTTCGTTAAAAATACCTGGAATTTAAAAGATATTTTTAAAAAGATTACAGTTCCTCCAACGCATTCAATGATTTCATTAGATGTTGTTTCAATGTTTGACAACATACCATTATATCTTGCATTGGATTGCGTTGAAGAGAAATTAATACAAAATCACAATTTAACTAAAATAACAAAAAATGAATTTTTAGTCGCTACTAGAATTGTTTTTAATAGCATAGTTTTCTCTTTTAATGGCAAGTATTATAAGCAATTAAATGGTTGTCCTATGGGCTCACCGCTGTCTCCTATAATTTCAAATTTGGTTTTAGAAGATGTAGAAAAAAGAGCTTTAAAAAAATTGAATGTCATACCAATTTTATATAAGAGATACGTGGATGACATTTTAGCTATTGTTCCTGCAGAAAAAATTGATGATTTCATTAATACTTTTAATAGCATTAAAAAATCCATACAGTTTACATGTGAAATAGAACAAAATAATACAATAAATTATCTTGATTTAAAAATAATAAAAGCACCAAAAGGTGAGTTGATTACAAACTGGTTTAAAAAAGATTCATGGTCTGGCAGATATCTCAATTTTGATTCTCATCCTTATATTGTCAAAAGGTTGGCCTAATAAAAGGTTTAATAGGTAGATGCGTAAAGTTAAGTGATATAAAATTTAGAAAATAAAATTTGGATCAAATTAAAATCATATTAATTCAAAATAATTATCCGCTTCCTTTAATAAATATTATTATTAAAGAAATAATTCATGAAATCTATAATGGTTCGAGTAGGAAAAATAACTGGATTGACACGTATAATAGATCAGATTTAAAAGTTACGCTACCGTATGTTCAAGGACTCTCTGAAAGGTTGAGAAATTCACTAAAGAAATTTAACATAAATGTTTATTTTAGAAATAATAACACTCTTTAAAAAATTTTACCTAATCAAAAAGATATTGATACTACTGATAATTTACCTGCTCCTGTATATCTCATTAAATATAACTGCTGTGAAAAAGTTTATGTTAGTGAAACAGGGAAAAGACTAAAAACTAGAGTCTCCGAACACAAAAGAGGTTGCAGAATTCGAAATTTAAACACAGGTCTATCACAACATTGCTGGAATTTAGACCATTATTTTAATTTCGATTTTAAAAATATTAAAATTCTAGCTAAAGAAAAAAATACTTACAAAAGACGAACATTGGAATCCATATTTATAAATCAATATCGTAATATTTCTATTAACCTACAGACAGAGATTATGAATATTAATAAAATATATCAAAGTATCATAAAATAATTTTTAATTCAAATCCAGTTGCTTTGGCAGGCTTTCCTCATTTGCGGTTCCTTTAAATTACGCCTTTAGTTTGTACTAATCATTTTACCGCCTTGATGTACATTCCTATTTCTACTTAGTCATATGTTCGTCGTCTGTCCATAACGATTAAAAAGTTGCGTATTTATTTTTTTATAAGGATGTAATCATGTTTATATTAAAAATAAGCCTCTTAAAATTTAGAGGTTTTTTTCTTCACATTATTTTTACATGGTACCAAAACTGGAGTAAACTGTTTTTATTCTTTAATTTATTATTTTTAATATTTGACTCAGAAAACATTGACATGTTTTACTCCAATTTTGAAGAATTTTATTTTTGGCTTCAAATAAAACACAGGTATTTTTATCAGTTTTACTTAAAATTAGTTTAATAATAATGCAAAAAACTGTTGTTATTTATATATATTTATTTTAGATTTCTTTGAAAAAGGCACACAGTGATGAAGAAACGTAAGAAAATTCAATAAACGAACTTTTTCATGAATTTTCGTTTATTATATATTTTTCGATTTAATTGAAGACCGTAAGACCTACAAAAATCACTTTTTGCATATTTACATTGACGATCGAAGAGAGGATTTGATTTGATTCTTATCAAATCTGATCAATAATCAAAAAAATTTCACTCGTGCTATTTTTTCGTATGACCAGCCATTATTTATTTATGGCCTTATAAACAATATATTTTTTATAAACATAGCCTCCCCTAAAAGCCACAATTTTCAAGTTATTAGCGATTACCTTTTCTTATATCCTTCATTTTACCATAAATAATTTAATTATCTTGGGTATTGTTTTTGATACCTGCGCCTTATTGTTTATAACTATTGTTATTAACCAAAAACGCTCAATTAAGTTAGTCGAATTTTTCCTAATTTTTCTATTAATCTATGACACAAAATCAAACTTTTCACTCTCGTTTTTTTTTCGTATGACCAGCCATTATTGCCGTTTAAAATTCATGATTTTTAATTATTGTGAAGCATTAAAGTTTAACTATTCTGAAAATTTTGAAAATGATGTGCTTTCTAATTAAAAACTTTCAAAATGAATAAATTAAAAGCTGATGCGTTAAAACATAAAAAAGACAAGCTTCATAAAGAAAAATTAATTTTCAAATGTTTTATCATGATTTTTTAAATTCAATAATTTTGATCCAAAGTTCAAGATTAATAACTTAAAAATCAAAAATAAATGATTTCAACGCATGAAGCACAACTTCATTTTGCTTCAAGTGGAAAGACCATTTCATTTATTTAATCAATATTCTATTGATTTATCATTAATCTTCTCGAATTTAATTAATTTTGAATTAATTAAAATGATATTTATTGTTTATCATAATATAGATCAAACAAAACACGGCTAATTTAAATTGTATGATAATAAACATAATTTTCATTTAGTACTTGGTAGAATAAATTGTATTTTATTAAATCTCTGATTGAAAAAATTGAAAGTGTAATGCAAGTGGCTTGATAGTATCATCATCAATGGCTACAGAAAATCAGATTAAAAAATCAATATTCCACTAGAGGGTGTTTTTATTTTTTATTTTTTAGACGCTTATTGATTAAAAGTGTCCACTCGATACTCTGGCCACACATAGTATGTGATAGGCTATCAAATTGCCATCAAACCTGGGCGTTAAAATGGAACACGGTCTTTGTGTAATAAAATTAGTTTTTTTTGTTGGTTTTTTTAATGTTGCTGCTGATCGTTTTATTGGCCGGGTGGTGTAAAATTTTAGCAAAACTAGGGGTTTTCATTTTTATTATGTGGTCCTTTGGCTATGTGCCTTCATGCCAATCTCCTCATTCAACCCCATCCACCCCTATTCAGCCTGATTTAATTCAAACTCACAACGGTTTCTACCACAATTTACATTGATTTATCTTACAACTTAACCATACAGTCACTCTTTCACCCCATTCAAACGGTAGTCTTTTCACCCCTATTTATAAATGAAACTTTCAGGCCTTACTCACCCTTTACCCCCCAAAACAAGTTTGGTTTTAACAAATTTAAGGTTCTGACAAAAAATTCAAGCATAAAATAATTGATACAATAGGCTGGTCCCAAAACTTAGTTTTTAAAATTCCCTGACTTTACCCTCATTTTTTCCTGAATAATTTTTTCTTTCCTGACCATTACCTGACTATTACTTAAACTAAAAGCAGTCAAATTTCTGACAAAGTAGCAGAATGTTCAACAAAATAACTAAATTTTTGACCAAAAAAGATTCTTCTTTTTCAAAAAGATTACACTTTAACCAAACACAGCTGCATTTTCAACAAAATAGTTTGATTTTCCAGCTAAAAAATAAAATTATTTAAAATACAGTTGACTTTCAAACTCGAAAAGACGAATTTCCAACCAAACATTTGAACTTTTAACCAAATAGTTGAAGTTTCAACCAAATGCTCAAATTTTTTTACGAAAAAAGATGCAACTTATATGAAAATAAGTTGCATTTTCAACTGAATAGTTTACTTTTCAAACAAAAATTATACATTGATTAGAAGGAAATTGAATTTTTAACTCGAAAAATTGAATTGTGAACAAAAAGATTGAGTCTCATACAAAATGTAATAGTTAATATTTCCATCAAAAGAGTTTAAATTTCTACAAAAAAAAAGATGAATTTTAAAACAGATAAGTAGAATTTTTAATCTAAACGATATATTTTCTACCAAAAAAGACGAATTTTCAACAAAATACATAAATTTATAAACAAATAGTTGAATCTTCAACTAAACGAGTTAATTTTTAACCAAACCTGGCAAAGTAAAATTTCCAGCAAAAATTGCTTTTTAAACATAAAAAAAGAAATTTTCAACAAAATAGTAAAATTTTTAACCAAAGAGGTCAGAGTAAACTGCAATGACGAATTTTCGAACCAAAAAGACGAATTTTCAAGAAATAAAGATTTTTCTACTAACAAAGAAAAAAAGTTCATCCAAATTGTTGAACTCCCAATCCAAAAGATGAATTTTCTTTAAAGCAGTTGAATTTTGAACAAAAAAAATTAATTTTCAACCAAAAGATATGAATTTTCATAAGAGAAATACTAACTTTTCACTAATTTATTATGTAAATGTTTGATCAAAAAGATAAACGTTTAACCAAGAAAGTAAATGTTGACAAGAGTACTTGAATTTTCAATTAAAAAGATTAAATTTGAACAAAAATGCTTTACAGAGAGATACATTTTTAACAAAAAATATGAATCTTCAATACAACATTTTTTTCAAGAAAGTGGTTTAACTTTAAGCAAAGTAGTTAAATTTAAATAAAAAAGATACATTTTTAACAAATGGTATAATAGTAGATATTTCAAATAAAAAGTATTACAATTCGAGACAAAAAGCAGTTGAATTGAACCAAAGAAGATTACTATTCTTTCAAAGCAAAATTGTTGAATTTTTAATTAAATAAAACAAATTTCTAACAAAAAAGAATTGTCAGTAGGAAGCAGTTGAAAAAACCGGATACACAAATACAAGTCAAATAAAATAATTATGTAAAGATCTTCATCTAAATCTTGTAACTTTTTAACAAAGAATATTTTATAAACTTAATAAAACAATTCAAATTCAAATAAAAATTTCCTTACTTTTGCAAGATTTTTTTCAAAATCCTTGATTTTTCCCTGATTTCCAGATTTCCCCTGACATGCGCCGAATTTTTAGAATTAAACTATTTTATCACTAAAATAATTCTTATAAATTTGTTCGAACAAGAAGAATTGTTTGAAAAAAGAATTTTTTTCACAAGAGAAATGCCTCTTTCTTTCGCAATACACATTTATTGATGTCTTTCTTAATAGATCAAATTAATAATTACTTTTTCAATTTTCCGTGCTTCAGTCGGAAATGTAGTTTCTTCTGTTTCAGAATTTTATATATCATAAAATTATTTGCCATCTCAAAATTTAAAGCTAAAATTTGCAAAGTATATTGGCTTTTATTTTGCGACTTCATGTAAATCGGACCTTTTAAATTTCGTTAATTATTCCGTTTCAAATAATTGTCAATACAAAATTTCACTTGCAGCTGTTATATTTTGACTACTTTATTCAAAGCTTTCAAATTAAATGTGGTGTCAAGAAAGAAGCCTTTCGGTGCTTACATCCTTGAATCTGTGTTTAGTTAATTGGAAAGTTTATAAAATAATTGTCAAAAAATAGGCTTGGGAGGACATAAAATAATAAACTTAAGGCTCAAAAAATTCTACAGCTTTAGAATTTCATTTCTGTATTGTATCTTATATATTAATTTTATTATATTTTTCTTTGAATTAATAATAAAAGTATAATGATTTTCTTCTGATTTAGATATTGGGTTATATAGACCGTAAAAGAAACCACAGAACTGGTTATGGATTGAAATCGCGATCGACAATAGAAGAAATGGAGATGCCTCAAGTACTATCACCCCATCCGAAGGTAGAAAGAAATTGATTATACATAAATATTTTATTAATAAATCACCATTTCATAAAAAAATTTTCATGGACTGCAGAAAAAATATTGAATGTGTTCATACATTGAAGGCGTGAAGACTGAAAAAATGCAGTGTGATAGGGGTAAAGCAAAATGGTCCTTATCAAGTTTCCCATCTTATAAATTATAAAACTTCCTATTGTTTTAAAAGATCGCGAAAAATAGTAGAGACTTTTTCGTATGTGTGCAATATATGTATTCTTGAATATGACCAAATTAGGAACAATTTTTTTCATTGAAATTTAAAAATTGTATGCCAATAGGAGACTGATAACTGGATAAGGAACAAAAATAAAATTTTTTCTACTATATTAAATTATATAATATTTAGTCACAGTTATAGGAATATGTGCCCATTGAGCTCGAATTTCAATTTTCCCACGGTTTTTGATCTGACCTTCGATCTAAAGAAGCGCCTTCGAATGAAAACATCAGGGACGTGTCACAATGTTGCGCAACGTGCCGCAGTTATCCAGCCAGGCCGTCGGAGTACTGCGCTTTATGGCGGTGCTACTGTTTTGTTATGAATGAGTGACTGAGGAACAACCCCGCGGCTCCGCATCCGAAATTGCAACGTGGTGTAATTGAAGGGGCAGATTTCAATAACCACCTTAGGCGCTCGAACACGCGGAGAATTATTGTCCGCAGAGCAAATTTTTCAAATTGTTTAAATTTGAGTGTTCCCAGTCAATACGTGTTGAGAATTTTACTGCGCATCTTTTTTGTATAGAAACTGAATAGTCTAACAGTCGTATAATATGTTGAATAATGTTACATAACATTTTTAAGAAAAAATATTAATTCTCGGCAAAGATCTGGCGAGTTCAACGCAAGAAAGTATCGATTTTTTCCGTTGAAAAATTCCGTTTCTCTTAAATAACTAAGAAACGAAACAACCTTCGAATTTCATTTGCTTTACAAAAAAGATGCGTAATGAAATTCTCTACAAGGATTGACTGTTGACACTCAAATTTGAACAATTTGAAAAATATGCTTCGCGGACAATCATTCTCTACGTGTTCGAGCGCTAAGGTGGAAATTGCACTCAGCCCTTCAATTCTTGAAACGCATGAATCGAAATTGCTGAAATTGAAATTCGAGTGTATTCACACTGTTTTAGGGAGGTGAACACATGTTAAAAATCATTTTTCAGAGCAAATAAAACAAATAAATTTTATTTAGTGATCATTCCTATAATTTAACAAATTAATTTTTATAGCTATACGTAAAGCTGGAAGTATACCATGCCCAAGCATGCCCTAGGTTAAAATTGAGGGCACATTTAGAGCGTATTTATTACCCGAAACCCAGATTTTTGGCTCAGAATTAAAAAAAAAATTCATGGTACTCACAGCTTTACGTAAAGCTAGCATTAACCATTTAGAAATATTTTTTGCAACAACTTTCTTCTTTCACAGAAATTTAAGGCTCATTTAGGGCTCTTGAATGGTCCCCGGCACATTTGGTCAAAAACAACCCGTATCACTCACAAATTACTCTAAGAAATAAATATGCTCTAAGCATGAAAGTGAGATATAAAAGCATAAAAATTAAGATCTCTTTTTAGAATTTCTAGGACCTGTCAAATAAATTTTCCACGACCATCCCTTAATATTGGAAAACTATCCCCAAAACCAATTCAGAGCAAGAAATCCCCATTCAGAGCAAGAAAAAGTATCACATCCGTTTGGAATATTTTTTAGCTGTTTTAAAATATCAAAACGTTTTATAAAGCCATCCCAATAGTCTCAAATTACCCCGTAAAGCAGTTTTGCTTTTTTCGGCCCAAACCCAATCAGTGTATCCCCCGTATGAGAATTAAAGACTTACTAGGCTCTTGTATAGCCACTGGCGACATTTGTCCAAAACAAACCATATCATTGAAAAACTAGCTTAAAGAATAAATATACTTTAAGCATAAAAGTGAGTGCATCAGAATTAAGGATTCTTTTAATGATCTGCAACAAAACCAGAATCTATTTTCCAAAACCATCCCTTAACATAGGTTAGTCCACTCAACGCCGCCACCTACGAAAATTCACTAAAAATTATTATAATGAGATAAACGATAAGCCGAGATTTTTTTGCTTTTTTTTGCTCTACGATGATATATATTACGTTTACCAAAAAACTATACCTAACTCTTACCCGACTACCCCCCGTGATCAAAAACGTTTTTAAATTTGGAAAACCACCATCAACAATTCGAAAGTGATTTAGAACTCCAAAATAATTATATAACACTTGTAAATTTCCCCCTCTACATAATTTCCCTAAAAAACTACCCTTCCACGTGAATGTATACAGCGGATCATATATATGTATGAAAAAAGCATTTACAAATAAAGAAACTTTCATGCTCTATTTTCGCTCTCGGATAATATATAATGCGTTACCCAAAAACTACCCCTAAGTCATACATACCCTCCCCTTGTGATTTAAAACGTTTAAAGAGTTGAAAACCCACCTTAAAAAATGCAGATACGCTTTAAAGCTCCAAATTAATTGCATTACACTTTAAAATTTCCGCCTTTTTATAATTTTCCCGAAAAACTACCCTTCAACGTAAATATATACAGTGGATCATATATATGTATGAAAAAAGCATTAAAAACAATGAAACTTAGAAAACACTGTCGGATGATATTTTTTTGCTTTTTCATTACTGTCCAATAATATATAATGCGTTACGCAAAAACTACCCCTAAGTCATACATACCCTCCCCTCGTGTTTAAAAACGTTTTAAGAGTTGGAAAACCACCTTGAACAATGTAAAAATGATTTAGAACTCCAAATTAATTACATGATACTTGAAAATTACCCCCTCTTTATAATTATCTTGAAAAACTACTGATAAAATCAGTAATTAGTGAATAAACCATGGCAATAGACCCTAATCTTGAAATTTTATGGATAGGTTTTCGAAAATCAAAACGACAAAATCCAATATGGCTGCTAAAAGCTAAAAATTGCATGCTATTTTTATCACTTTTACGAATAATAAGACCTTTCATTTGGTTTCCATCAAAATGCATATACGGGGGTTTATTGGGTCGCTGATCACGAATCTGCCATCAGTTTTTCCAACTACATCATAGCGGAAAAAATATTGGTTAATTCTTACAAAATTTTGTACACAGGGCCGCCATATTGCATATAGCATAAAATTAATGGCTTGTTGTCGCGGATTTGAAGTGAACATTGTATTTGAAAAAAAATTGATTAAAAAAACCATCACATTTCTTTATAAATGAACAATTATTTACTTTTAAGGAATAAATTTTTTTTGAAATTTTCATAAAATAATTGAAAATATCAGACAATTTTACATCAGAAATGATTATTTTGGAATTTTTCTGAAGAAGTTTTCATAGTGAACAAAGCTGGTGACAAAAGCATTGGCAAAGTGCCATTTCGGGCGTTAATGGATTAAGAGGATGTGAATTATTTTATTTCGGTTCTTTTAAGAAAAAATTGTAGCATTTTATGGCATGTAGTGAAATTTTTTTCTACATTTTCTTGCACTTAATCAGTACTTATAATGTTGGGGTAGTCCTTCAATGTTGAAATGGTTACGGAAATTTTTTTCTGGGGATGTGAGTCTTAGCCTAAAAAGAGCCCCTAATTCTGAAGTACTAATGTTTATGTTTGGAACATATTTATTCAGTACGGTAGTTTTTCTGCGATAAGGGTTGTTTTTTCGAAATTTGCGCCTAGGGTCATGCAACAGCCCTCAATAAGCCCTCAATTCCTATGAAAGTTGATGTAAAAAATGTTTCTGCCATGGCACTGCTGGCTTGAAGTAATACATTTTTTTTTTTAGTTTAGATCATAAAATTTGGCCTTTGGGTACTAAGGCATGCATTGACTGGGCTCGGCCCAAGAAAAGAAAAAACTGCTGATATGCTCATTTCTCAGTTTGATACCAAATTCTTTTGCGGTGTGATTTCAAGTTTTTGAGTAGTTTTTAAGTTGTTCTTTTTTGGCAGTTTTTGAGTAGTTTTCAGAAGTTTTTTAAGGGTTAGTTAGTGAAAGCTTCTAATGTGTCCCCTAAGGGTTTATATTTTTTCTTTCACCTTCTTCCTATTACTTAACACACCTCCCACACCCTTTGTGGTGGTGGGAGGGGGACCTACAGTTTAAGGTACTCCAAACCACCAAGAGCAACAGCCTAAAGTACTTAGAGAACCTTTTTCTCTAGAGGTACCGGTCCCACGACTCTCCG
>JAAAKG020083160.1:0-16704 GCA_010014905.2 Druon quercuslanigerum | reverse complement strand
TTCTCAAACTTCTGGCAACAGAAAAGTGCTCATCTTTAGTTCGACTAGTTTGGTCTCCTTATGTCTATTCTCCATGCAATTTTCAATGGATGTTGGTGTCTTTTTCTAATTATAGAAATGCTTCTTTTTTATTTGGCAACAAAATTAACAACATTTTTTGCTAACTTTCGGATGTAACTGTTTCAGGATCTTTAAATTGTCCATGGAAACGATTGAGTCTGTGAAATAAATATCTAGTAATCATTTCAAGTAGATCAGAGTAAGGCATAAATTGTTTATAATCTTTTCAACAAATTAACGAATAAAAATCATTTCCTAATGATTAGCAATGATTAGTTTACTTAGGATAGTCACTATAAATAGGCTTAATTTTTTCCAGAATCAATAAAAAAAGTGTGGAGTATGACTACTTCCTATTATTTTTTTTAAATCACCAACAACTGATTTTTATTTAAACAATATTCATTAACAAATTTAAATTTTCAACATTATTCCTCAAATAAGCCCAATTTTTTGCTTATGGAGCTAAATAAAAATGTACCGAAAATTATTCCTAGATGTAATTGTGTTTAAATATATAACAAATATTAATAATTTAAATAATGTTTGTAAATAAATGCCGATTTGGACAATTTTGCCAAGAATAGGTTACAGGTTATTAGCGAAATTAACTATAAATATACTGCCGATGACATTTTTATACTATGCACAAGTAGAGGACAAGAACAATTAATTATTTAAACAATATTCATACACAAATTGACAATTTAACCAGTTTCCCAAGATAAATATTTTTTTTCATGGAATCAAAACAAGAAATGCCTTGCCAATAATTCCTTTCTTATCATTTCTTTGACATAAACTTCGCATGTAAATCGTGAAAAGTGATTTTTTTGTAATAAATAATACATTTGCTGAATTTCGAGAATAATATTATCAAATAACCATATTTATTAATTATTTAAATAATTTTCACTTTTTCCAAAAATTATTTTTCCTCTTGTAATTGTAAAAACTTATTTTCTTTTCGAAATTAACACGAAAAAACGAATAGTAAGAAAAATATATTAATAACGATATTTGTCAATTATTTAAACAGTTTTTTCTGTGAATCTTAAAAAGTTACTACTTACTATAATCAATAACGCAGTTAATGAACGATAAGAGTGATATTTAGCGTGAAAGACTTCAAAATTATTCAAGCATTTTTTGTTTGTTTAAATAATGTTTTTCCCTGCAAATCATTAAAAGTTACTATTTTCTGGAATCAATGATGCAGTTAATGATTGTTAAGAGTGATTATTATTGTACAAAACAGGGTTTTATTTATTTAAACAAATAATTTCAATTAATTTTAATTTTAATGTTTGAAATAATCATTCACTGGTGCCATTTCATAGAAAAGATGGATAAAATTCTGGTTCTTTTGTTATGTCTGCACTATATTGCTCATCATTCAGTATTTTCTCATTTAGGAACTTATTCCCTGGTTGTTTAAGCATTGATAATTTTTTTTTAAACAAAATTTTTTCCATATTTGCTATGAAAGAAAATATTCAATTGCAAACTGTGTTTCACAAACAATATGCCTGAACATTTATTACCCGTGACATTGAATTCAAAAAATAAAAACAAATATATCAATTTAGAAATATTATTTTTGAAATTAATAATATACCATTTATCTCAAAAAATAAGAACCATTCACGACTTGTAACTTAGAAATTTTTTTCTTCAAATACCAACTTCAGCATGAATTTGATATAAGACTCATATTTTGCATTTTTTGGATAATCCTCCAGGTGTAGTATAAGAGGGTCAGGGGGCCATAAAATTAAAAGTTGTTGAATCAGTTTATTTTACGAAAAAAATAAGCCTATTCATGTAAAAATGATGAAAATTGACATTTGATCTTATAATTTGCAAAAATATTGAACTGCTTTTTGGACACTGGCAAAGCATCATAGCAAAGCATCATTGGCAATATATTTTTAGTCGAAAATGTGAAGTAGCAGCTGTTCTGAACTAATCGCAATTAGACATTAGTTCTTCTCAAATTTTATATAAAAACTGTGAATTTGTAACAACTAATAATTGCAAATACAAAAAATTTCTTGGGATCATTAGTTTGCTTAACACATTATACACCATTTTTTCTCACTACAATGTACTGCAAATTATGGCCATAGGTATTAATCTACTTCTGCACTTTTTCAGTCAATTCGATAATCTTACAAGAAAAAGTAGAGCTGAAAAGTTAGGAAGAAATATTGTTTATTTTGTTGTCGAATAAAAAATTATTTTTGGATCTACGCAAATTTTCTGGAACCACTTATGATACCTATAAGCCCAGCGGCCATTGAAAAATAACATTGAAAATCCATTAAAAATTGACTTGCGGAGGCAGAATTTCTTCACAAAAAATGCTTTTTGTCAAACTGTCTGTCAGTGCAAAATTATAAATCTTGCAGCATTGGCTGTCATACAATAATATTAGATATAAAAAAATATTATAATAAGGTTACTTCATACAGTCTTAAGATAATATGATATGCTTCATTGGTTAATGATGCTAAGTCGGAAGCACACCGCATTTATGATACTACTAGGAACCACGTCACTGCCGCTTAAACCAAATGCTATATAAAGGATTAAGCGTGAGCTACTAAAAAACTAGAATTATTTGCTAAATTTGGTAAAATTGACTGGCAAAATATCAACATTAATAAAAAAAGCAGTTCCTTTTACAAGTTTTCTAAACAATGGGGTTTCTGCCTATTCTGCAAATCTTTTCTGACATTTAAATGACTAGAACACTACAAAATGAATGTAATTTTGAAAGGAAAGTTTTTTCAAATAAGTTTGCATTTTTTTAAGGTTTAAAAATTATAATAATAAGTATAAGGTGTAAAGTATAGTAATTTGGTCTGAGCAGTATCGTTTCCCAGTTTATGGACAAATGAATATGGATGCTAGCTATTGTCAAAATGACCTAAAAGGTATTTAAAATGTCTAAATAATTCTAGATAATTCGTAGAAATCGAAAAAACCTAACATAAATTTTTCGAAACGAAAAACAAATAATAAAATTAAAATATGTAATGCGATAAAGTCTGGACAAACATGTGTTTCTATGTTTTAGGAAGTGCAACGACGCGGATTTGACCGTGAAAAAATGTTGTTTACCGAAACATGCTGTCCAGAATCAATAAAGTTTGCCAGCGTATGTTAAAATCGTCGTATCATTTCGTGCAATAATAGCCTTGTTCTATTTAGAAGCAGATATGAGGATGTGAAGGTAAAATAATAGATACACACTGTCATAACAAAAAATAAATAATAGCAGTATATGTCTAATTTATTTTAAACGTTCTATTACATTCTTTTGATCACAATATACTTTTTTCAAAAATCAGAACTTCCATTTTTCAGAAAATGTATATTAGAAAAAAATAGAAAATTTCAAAAAGATAAAATAATCATTTCAAAATACCTATAGATTTTTCTGGCAATAAATTTCCGAAAAATTAATTTTTCCTCAGACATTCAAAATCATCCTTAATCTTCTTCTGATACAACTTACGGTTTTTTTCAAACATTGTAATTGTTAGTGTCAGATCAAAAATTAAAATTTTCAGTCACACGGCGCGAGATACGAATAAGCAGTGTAAAAAGCAAAGTGTTACTTTTAAGAAGACCTATAAAAGATCATAGTTTTAATGAAAATGATGGAATAACTAGAGTGTTAATTATTACATATGTATATTATAAAATAATTTAATGATTTACAATTCTTGTTTTATACAAAATCAGTAATGAGTTAAAAACAATACTTTATTATTCTCTCAAAATAAGTCAAGTTTTTATGCAATAAATTATTTGGATTTTATAATGTATGAAAGAAATACATGAAGATATTTTTTAAAAATCGAACACGACGCTTGAGTATCGTAAAGAGAACAGCCAATAGAGCTTTAAGTAGGGAAAACTTTCCTACAGTGGATAGTGTATCCTAAAGTGGCTAATAGTTAAATAAAAATGTCAATGTATAAAATCATTAATTTAATTTAATTAATAGTATAAATGCTGTAGGTCTAAATAAATTACATTTAAAATTAAATTATGTATATATATTTGTGCTTTTAATTAAGCGCGTGTTGCATTAGCTACTGTAGGAATGTTTTTCCTAGATCAAATTTTAAAAAATCTAAAATGAAAACGAATTTACTGACAGATAAGATAGATAAAAGTTTATTTTTCAAATTACTGGCCTTAAAAAATTGACTTGATTATACCTTAATTATTTAAAACATCTTCTTAACACTAGCTCTTAAAAAAGAACATACGTTCACACCTTATCTCTAAAACCAGTCGCTCGTATCGCCTTGCCTTTTCTTCGCTTCGCCTCGCACACATCTGCCTACTTTCTCACTTTTCCTCGTATTTCTAGACTCTGCCTTCACGGCTAATATCTAATGATTAAATTATGTTTCCAATATTTACATTTTACTTGTATCTACTTTCTCTTTTCTTTACAATCTTTCCTTATCCATCCCTATTCCTCGTTACTTCTCTTCCTCTCCATTTTACCCAACACCCCCTGCACCCATGCTAATGCCTTTTTGTCGCCCCTTCCATGCATCTACACCTACATGCTTATTCCACTCCCAAATTCCACTTCAAATTCATAGAACTCCTCCAACCAGTGCTCAACTCTTGCCTCTCCCTTCCCGCACAATGTACACATCCTGTTCTCCGTAGACAGCCAGAACCTATTAAAATCCTCCATACACCCACATCTCACCCTAGCTATAACCTCCTGACTTCCTTTCTCTTTTTCCCACAAAACTTTCCTCTCTCTCTCCCCTGGCATAATAGACACATATTTACTATTAAACCTCGACTTTCTTATGCTCTCCTCACTTGCTTCCTTCTCTCTTTCCATGCCGTTTGTCTTAACCATCTCATTTACCTTCCTTCCTCGTGCATCCTTCTCACTTCATCAAACTGCAGTACATTCGCTCTAAACTACATTTCCCTTAACGTTTCATCTTCTCCCGTACTCTCCTATTCTCCTTCTCCAAACAAAACTCCCAAACCAACTTACTTCTCCCCTCTTCCAAAAATTTCTTCTCATATTTACAAGTTTGACATACCTCTTCTGGAGCCTATTTATCTCCTTACTTTCCTTGCATCGCCACACGTCTACTCTATAACATAAAGCACTCATTACTAATGACTTCAATCTACTTCCAATTTCCAAAACAGGAAGCCCAGATACAAAAACTCTTTCACCTCCTGCACCGCCTTTCCCTTCCACTTCCAATCATTTCCCGCATTTGAGGCGCAAGACAAACCTTTTAGGTTGCGACGGGGGACTTTTGAAGTTGGTACAGTCAAACTCGGAAAAAGTCGCGATTTTGGGGTAACCATGAACCTAACCTTTGGGGTAACCATGAACCTAACCTAACCTAACGGCAGCATACATGTCCAACTGCGAACGCCAGCAACCTATTGTTTTGTTACGCCCGCGTAAGTGTAAGTGAGCTCCGCACGCCCCATGCCGTTCATGTGACTCATAGTCGCGCTGCGGCGTCGATTCTCGGAATGACTATCTACGAGAACGCTGTATCTGAGTTTGAGTATTAAGTTTGAAAAACTGCTTTCCGAGAAAAACGCATGCAAATTCAAATATTTTAGAATAAATTTCAATACGAATAACAGTATTTTCTTTAATCTGTCTGCAGAACTTCAAAACCCTTTTTTGAAAATATTTTACACATAAAATAACACTTAAAATACTGAGATTCAATATTTAAATTAAATTTATTATTTATTTAAGCGCTCTCTTAAGTACGTCTATCATTGAGATAATTAATAGTATACGTACAACGAAAATAGTTAATGACATTAATTTTATTTGTTCTATTAACCATTGATAGGAATGTTGGCAAGGTTTATTTGGATATCCAATTTTTAATAGCTATTTCTAAATTAGAAATTAACACTTATTTTTGTTTTTTGAAAAAGATAAGCGTCACTATTTTCCTATCTGCTCAAATGTACATAAAAAAACATCCCATACATACTATGGAATTGAAAAGAAAACAATTAGGCAAAAATTTCTTAGCTGTCAAGACAATCAAAGGTACTAACGATTCGCACCTAAGTGCAAGTACCTTTTTACACGTACTTTAACGGGCCAAAAAGAAAAAAAAACTGTTCTGGGCGAATTTTGTAAGAATCTTCTAGGGTTTTGTTAATTTTGAAGTTTTTTTACGTTTCTTGTCGGAATTGGAAAGCTTAAAAACGTCTTTTTCGAAAATAAAAAATAAAAAAATTAAATTCACAGTTAAAAACTGATCAGAAATATGAAAACTTTCCAATTTAGACTTTTATGAGCACATTTGTAGCCGCGAGGAAATTGATGGATGGGATGCACGATGATTGATGATGTGGATTCTATCGCGAAGTCGGAAACCCCGAAAAATACCTTGAAAAGTGTGAAAATATTTCGAAATACTTCGGAATACATCGAAATAATTCAGAATACTTTAAATACTTCGAAATATTTGAAATATCATGAATCAAAATCCACCCCTCGGTATAACATTTTGAATATTTTCCGACCTATAGAAATAATTAATTAATCATAATTATTAACTGGAAAGTACTTTAAACTAGGTGCAGATCCCGTTATATGTTAAAATATTTCAGTTATAAAAATATTGAATATCGTGTGTATCTGAAGTTCTAATATATTAGAAAAATATTCATAGAACTATTGCTAGCCACTGCAATCGAAAAGTTGACAACTATGGACACATCTCTACAAGATAGTAATCCCTATTTGGTCATAAGGATGGATAGTATTGATCCGTTCCGTGATCT
The DNA here is from genome assembly GCA_010014905.2 of Druon quercuslanigerum. Lineage (NCBI taxonomy): Eukaryota > Metazoa > Arthropoda > Insecta > Hymenoptera > Cynipidae > Druon > Druon quercuslanigerum. The sequence goes on along the minus strand of JAAAKG020083160.1, from coordinate 9,813 downwards.
TTGGCGAGAGAACCATTTGCAATTATAAAATATCGTCAAACTAGTACAATGGGTGCCCAGGATTTTTTCGTTATTTAGTCCATGAACTCAATGAGATCAATTTTACTGTACTTCATAACCCAATTTTTATTGCATATGATAGATAAACGTTTATTTTTCAGCGTGCTGGCCTTAAAAAATTGACTCGCTTACACTTCCATTTTTTACAGAATTTTCTTACAACTAACTCTTTAAAACTAACATCCGTCCACACATAATCTCGCTACTTTCTTGCCTCGCATGCATGACGCTATTTTCTCGCTTTGCCTCGCCTTGCCAGCCTCTGCCTCAGCAGCGAATCTTTAATCCTTATCTACTATTTACAACATGTAATTTTTTCTTAAATCTACTTCCTCTCCTAAATACAATCTTTCCTTCTCCACTCCTCTTCCTTCTTCCTTCTCTTCGTTAATATCTTACCCAACACCCCCTTCACCCACGCCACTGCCCTTTTGTCCCTCCTTTCATGCAACAATACCTCCTTGCTTATTCCACTCCCTTCCACCTCTTCACACTTCTCCAAACAGTATTCCACTTTTGCATTCCCTTTCCCGCACAATACACACCTCCTCTTCTCACCAGAAAGCCAGAACGTATTATAACTTTCCATGCATCCGCATCTCATTCTCGCTATAAGTTCCTATAAGGTGATAATATATTTTTTCGCGCACATAGTTACGAATGGAAAATCAGAGGATTAAAAGCAAAAAGTCAAAAGATAATTTTTAAAAATTCGATACAATAATATTCTCAAGTTTTTTAAATATATTGAATCAAAACCTAATGTTTAGATTTCGTGTAACGATAACTGGTATTAAACCTGAAATTTAGTTTTTTAATAAAAACATTGAATTTATTTCAAAATATATATCACTGTAAAAATGTATAATTTCAAGGCTAGTTTTCGGTATTGAAACAATCCTCCAAAAATATAGTCTCGGTGGCTCTATTCTAATGCCACTAAACGACTAATGTTGCAAGCTATTAAAACAATGCTCCCTGTGCACCATTTGAGTTCGCTAGTACGTACCACTTTTCAATCTTAAGTTAACAAAGTAAAATAGTACGAACGATGGCTTCAAAACAAAACGATTTGGTATTCTAACATGACGCTAAAAAAATGATGTTTAATTCAAATGGAACCATAGTTTTTACAGTGGTACAATCTAAGGAAAAAAGGATAAAAAATAGTAGACATGTAAGATAGATCAAAAACTATTAATCTTATGATATCCATTTTGTTTTATAACTCTATTTGTCCTAGTTAGTTATGAAACATTCTAAAAATTTTACCGGATTTTTTCGGTGCAAATTGCGGGACTTAAAAAATGGGCAATTTTTTTGAAATATCCGTAAAAATAGACTGCATTTTGTCGGTACTTGTAGATACTCCCTTTGGAAATGTTGTCAAAGTTTGAAAAAACTGATTGATACTTTACTTTTAATGAAGTTCAATTTGTATAAGAGATTTATCAATATTTCACTGAATTTTCATGATTATAATTATTTGAAATTTAATTTTTTGCAATATAATAATAATTTCGCAAGTAGAGTAACTTCCTAGGGGACTTTTCCTCTTTCTCTACGATAGCTATTAAAATAAATGACAGCAAACCCCACTAAGATTGTTATGCTCTCCTTTACTAATCGCCTGAAAATGTGTAATGAAAATATTTTTAAATTGCCACCCAGGCGAAAAAATTATATATAGTTTGTTGTAAATAATATGTTTTATTTAGCAACTACACTTTTAAGATGATTATAAAACTGTAATTATTGAGATCTTAAATTAGGTTCTTCTGCCGATTTACTCACACACACACACTCACACACTCACGAACCCGTATTGCCTTTGACTACAGGCGGGAATAATACCCCCTCTCAACGCGGGTTAATTCACCACCCTAGTCCACTTATTCACTTTTAATGATTTGTTCCAACTAGGCGTTTGGTAAGAACATCGGCGATCATCTGGTCGGTAGGCAGATACTTGATGTCCAATTTTCCACGTTAAAAAACTTCCCTCATGAAGTGATGTCTGATGTCTATGTGATTGGTGCGTGAGTAATTAATGGGATTATGCATCAACTTTTGTGCTTCCTGATTATCATAATAGACAATCTTTGGCTCGGTTTTACCCTGGAGGAATCCAAGCTCCTTCAAAAAGTTTCGCAGATAAATGGTCTCCTTGGCTGCATTGCACAGTGGGTCAGGTAACCCGGTTCCGTGGCCAAAAGTAAAATTTTCAAACTTTCAGATTTATACAAAAGAATCAGGTCATTGCAATCAGTGATAATTGGGGTATTTTACACATAAATATAAGTTTAATAAATAAAATACTGCTAAGTTGGCAGACATGCGTAGTAAAAATTGTTTTAAAAAATCTTAATGTGTTTTTAGTTGAAATATTTATTATAGTTATGTATCCGTTATTTTTTTAATGGTTCTTTTTTTCTTATCGTCCTAAGACACATAGAAGTTAAAAAATGTTGAGTGATTAAAAAAAAATTTGAAAACAATTTCTGCCACATTGATGTTAGAAAATGATTAGTACTTTTGTAAAATACCTTCTTTCATTTAATTATTCCCCGAGATTCCGCAAGATATCAAAAATTTTTACATACCAATGTGTTCACTATGATGTATACTTGACGGTAAGGGTGCTCCATTTTCCCCCATTTCATAAATAATATAATAATCGCAAGTAATAGAGTCAGCGGCCGAGCGCCAAGAACTGATCTGTCTGCAGCGAGCCGCCACATACGCACGCACGCACGCGCACGTCTTATATTTCGCTGTGCTTTTCACTTGTTTTCCAGTGTTCATTTTGCTGCGAAAGCTTATCCAAAGTCACAAGTTTTTACTTTTTCTTTTTGCTGCTCTTTTTTCTCTCCTGAATTTAATAATATTGTATATAATGTCGAAATTTACCAAAAGAGAAATTATTGACTTTCTAATAAATAATACTTTGGATTCAATTATTCATTACATTGTATCGAAACTGAATTTAAGTATAGAAAATATCCCAGGGTCAGACATAAAATCTTTAATGAAGAAAATACGGGTTTTGAAATCTAAACGTGATACAAAATTTCAAGCTGCGCAAAGATTTTCAGCAAGATTTGAATTTAATAATGCTGAATGGTTCAATTCAAATTTTTTTGTTTCTTTTATTGCAGTACAAGATTCTGCTGGCTCTTGACAGTTTGACCGCCCATCGCTTAATTTTCCTGAAAAATCTGATTGTTTAAAATGTCGAGCAGTTTCTAAAATCAGTGCTGAGCTGAAACATGATCCCATAAGGTTAATTAGGGATTGTCTTTACGCAGCGAAACAATCTGTTAATAGAGATTTGTATTCAAATTAAGATAATATTTCAAAAAATTTAGAAACACCAAGCAAAATTAGGAAATTATTAAATGAACCCTCTATTTCACCAAGAAAGAAAACGGCACAAGAAGCCTTAGCTTTTTGGTTTGAAAATTTACTTTCTAAGAAAGTGTATCAAAATATACGTTTCTATTTCCGAAAAAAAGCAAAGGCAACCTTTCAAACTTTATTGAATCATACTACAAAACGAATTACAAATTTGCAAGCAGAAGTGATTATTCAATATACGAAAAGCAACTTCGTTACGGAAATAGAAGCAATAATGAATTGCTCGTGGGGTAAACCCCACGGAACTTCTGGTTATTCGTGTTTTAAGCAAAACTACACATTAGTAGAAGAAAACATTCCGCAGAGCGATCAAAATTTATTTGTTACCACAGTTATTCCATTGCGATTGTTAACCGCAAATATTATCATACTATGGAATAACAAAGCATCGCAATCCTCTTGTCGTCATCTTACTATAGACTATACTAAAGAATCAGCAGATATTGTATTACAGCAAGAACAGAATTTTAATGATCAAATCGACAAACTACAAGTTCTTGAAATTAAATTGGATGATGATCATTTTATTCGCATTCATTTTTCTTTACTTCTTACCTTAATGGATGGTAAGATGTTAAATATTATTACTAATACTAAGTCGATGTAAACCTGTCCAATGTGCCATGGAACTCCGAAAATGTTCAATACTATTAGCAACAAAGATACGGGAATCTTTCTGCCAGATCTCTGCTGTATGGACTCTCTCCACTTCATGTGTGGATCAGAATCTTCGAAATATGTTTGCACATTACTTACAGGGCTAATATCAAAGTCAGATGAAAAGTGCTGAACATAAAGAAGAATGTGCACAAAGAAAAAAGCACATACAAAATACTCTTTGTCAAAAGTTAGTAATAATAGTGAACAAGCCAGAACCAGGAGAGTCTGGTACCACTGATGATCGTAATACAGCACGAAAGACTTTTGATAAGCCAGAACTTCTTGCGGACTATCTTAACCTCAACCCAAAGGTACTTTGTAATTTCAAAACGATTTTAATCGCCCTTTCTTAACATCTTACAATTAACCCAATCAAAGTCTCGCTGAGGAAGCTTCTGAGTCTAGAAATAAAAATTATAAAAATGACAGATTGTCTCACAGCAGAACTTTAAGCCGCAAGGCAAACATAGAAGATATGTTTTACAGAACAATGGATAGCTCGGATCCAATCATATGCTTCCTTAATCTTCAATCTCGAAATAAAAAGAAAATGTGTTGAACCTTACTCCGGAGTTAAGAGATTTACTAAAGATTTCGCAAGAGGACGAATTGTGTCATTCCGCGTAGAAAGTCAGAACGAAAATGATGATTTGCCAGGTATCCAGCAAACATTTGATACTTTAGGCGAAACAGAATTATTCAGTCAGCGTCTTCGAAAACCCGTAGAATCAATAATTTTTAGAAATACTCGTCAGCCATATTGAATCCGTCATTTTGTTTTTTGAAATTCTGATATTAGATTTGGAATCAGCACCCTCGAAAACCACATATAAGTGACGTTGCAATTAATTTTTGTACATTTTAATGTATTTTCCGACTTTTGGCCACGGAACCGGGTCGTCTGGCCCACTGTGCATCGCTGAGAGCCATGTACATAGCTTCAGTACTTGATAGAGCAACAGTTTTCTGCTTTCTGGCTTCCCATGTAATTGCTGCACCAGCCAGTTTAAAAACATATCTGGTGTAAAATATTCGGTCTTCAGTGTCTCCGGCCCAGTCTGTATTGACGAATCCGTCTAAATTACTATTAGTCCTCTTGAAAATTAAGCCATGGTCAGTTGTACTTCAAAGATACCGTAACACCTGTTTTGCTGTAGTCTTTGCCAGGATTGACATTGAATTGGCTTAGTACGCTGACTGTGTAGGCAATATCAGGACGCGGTGACACTGCTTGATACATCAGCGTTCGAATGAGTGACTGATAAGGTACGTTGCTCATCTCGGTGACTTCTTCTTCACTTGTCGGTCCCATCTTCTTACTCAGCTTACTGTTGCCATCGAGAGGAGTTGACATCGGTTTGATTCTTCCATTCTGTAGTCTGCGAGGGTCTTTTCTATGTATTTCCGCTGGTACATTTTGACAGATTTCGTTGACGCATCTTGTTGGAACTCAATACCCAAGCAATAATGCAAAGATCCAAGATTTTTTATTTGAAACTTTCTTGCCAAATCTTCTTTTAGTTTCAAGTACATTTCTTCACTATTTGTTCTAACGATGAGGTCATTATCGTAAGCGACAACGATGGTGTATATGTCGTTTGTTTTATTGACATAAACGCATTTGTCGCCATTTAGAGGATTCAAACCGAATCCTTGTAATTCTTGGTCTAGTTTCTTGAACCACTGCCTTCCAGACTGTTTCAGTCCATATAATGATTTTTCTAACGAGTAGACCATTTTCTCGTTTCCTGCGGTGATGAATCCTTCAACTTGCTCCATGAATATCTCTTCGTCAAGGTCACCGTTGATATACTCCATGATGACGTCTGGCTGATATAGGATAAGTCCCAATTATGCAGCTAGAGCTACAAGGTTTCATATAGAACTAAGTCTGGCAACTGGCGCGAAAGTTTCTTGAAAGTCCACTCCTGGCCATTGAGAGAAACCTTTCGCTACCAATCAAGCTTTCCTTCGTTCCACGCTTCCGTCTGCATTGAATTTGGTTCTTTAAACCCGTCTATAACCGATAATTTTCTTGTTTGTGGCTCGTTTCACTAAAGTCCAGGCCTTGCTTCGTTGAAGTGCATTGAATTCGGATTCCATTGCTTCCTTCCATTCTTGGGCATGAGGTCCAGCCATTGCCTCTTCAACTGTTGGATCAGTGTTTTCGTCACGTGCCAAATTTGCTTCATAACCAGTTTGTCCTGTATTGTACAATTTCTTTGGCCTTCCTGGTTTACCTGTTTTTAATGTTCTGATTCTTCGAAAGTGTTGTCTTCTGATTCGATTGGATTTTCTGGTTCTGATTCAACCTCGATTTTTCTGCTCTTGATTTGATTTTAAGCTTCCATTTCTGCATTGACGTCTTCTTTAGTTTCAGGGTGGCGAAAATAGATTTCGAACTCCAGGAATTCTTCTTGTTTTCCAGCATCCGGAAAAACCTTTGATTCTTCAATGAAAACAACGTCCCTACTTCTGATGATCTTTCTCGACTCAGGATCCCATATTCGATAGGCCTTGGACTCATCGGGATAACCTACGAAGATAACGGGTTTCGACTTAAGTCCAATTTTGCTGTTTCCTGCTTTTTTGATGAGAGTATAAGCTAGACAGCCAAACAATTTTAGATTTGAAACATCTGCTTTACGACCGAATCTTACTTCGAATGGTGTAGTGTCTTTTAAACTTCTCGACGGTCACCAATTTCTTAAGTAGGCTGCAATTACGATAGCTTCATCCCAGAAAGTTGGTGGTAGATTGGCTTTGAGCAATAAACATCTTGGCAGTTCGAAAAGTGTCCGGTTCTTACGCTCCGATCTTCCATTCTACTGAGGTTTGAATGGACGAGCTCAAGCAATTTTTCGCTTTTTGTCAGCGATACTTTCCCTACTGAAAACCCGGCAGCGGATCCTAATAGTTCCTGACGTGGTAAGCGATGATGGAACCCACGTAGGATCCCGCGTTGGATCCTAATAGTTTGCGACCTCGGAAACGACGTAGGCAACTACGTCGAGTATTGGGATCGTCGGAAACTATTAGAATCCAAAGAAGCATCCTGATAGGATCTGATGAGATTATTATTTTTTTAAATAAAATGTTTATAACTTAAAAACTGAACATTCAACTCAAGTTTAGACAGGAAATTTTCAATTTATTCTGTTAATTTTTATACAACTATATGAGTCGGGGCACTTAAATCTGGGACACTCTGCATATTAATATATATAACTATACTAATCTCTACGAATGTCTTTGCAAATCAATGAAGATATTGAAACAAACGAAGAATCGAAGTGTACGGTCATCAATATAGTGGTATGCTTGGCGCACATTATTTAATGAATATTGAACAGTTGTCAGCAAAAGTAGCACACTTTTTACTAATACTGCCCTGGTCGACATAAATTAATAACAATCACTACATTACAGAATAACGTCTTACAAATAGTGGAAGTCCTCTAACCTAACTTGTTTGTTTTACATCTAGTCTCACAGTTCTTTGATCTATTGAGGACATTAAATTACATGTTGAACAATAACATTCTTCGACGACCGTGAAATTTCTTTTAGAACTATTTCATACAAACAATTTTGTTTCTTTGATTTTTCTTGTATTTTGTATTGCTTTTCGCCAAATTGATAAATTTTTATTTTTTAGGCAAAAAAAAAATTTGAGTAATCAATTTTTGTGGAGTTATTACATACATAGTTGATACATTATATACTTCCAGAAAAATCTCAAATTTGTTCATTTTTAACTTGTTTAAAATTTTCCAATGGAAAATTATAATTTTTTAAATTTGAATAATCATAATTTGACCAAAGCATGTTTTCAGCATATTTAAGTGGCAAATAATTCTCTTAATTGTGCATAGAGTGCTTCTCCGATTTAAAATGGTTTTGATCAAAAGTGTTTTGTACTTTATGTAAATACATAATATATCTCCAAATAAAAATTGTTTGACATCGGATAAGGTAAACTTCCCAGTAATCGTAACACGTAACCTTAGTTTCAGCAATCGTGATGGCAATTATCTTGCTTTTTATGTAATTTTGATAAAAGCAATTTCTATTTGGTGTTATAAAATGCTTAAAAGAAGTATGTTTTGTCATTAAATGTTACTTTTAACATTGGCGGCTTTTCCCTAAAGCTTTTCAGTTTGAGCTACGAATTTATATAACAATTGATCGGCTACGTCAATTTCAAAAACGGACATTTTATCTTGTGAACAAATATACAAAGCTTCCACAAGGTGTGCCCAGTGCATAGGAAATGATGGTGGTAATATAATGAGAACAATGGCAATGCTGTAATGTAAAACCAAGTTTTTCCATTCCCTAGCTTTCCAAAATTCTCTGTCTGATAAAGATCGAGTTGGTCTACCTATTTGATGAGGACACTTTATATTATTTAAAAGCACATTAATTTCAGGTATTGTTCGACGAGAAAGTAACCCTACTTTTTCCTTGGTGCTAAACCAAATTTTAGCAAATTGTGTGGCTATTCCGCTAATGAGGTGCATACTGTCTACCACCCAATCGAGATATTAATGATACTCCATTAAATCTGACTGAGATGACCTTGACTTTACACAAAAAAGTGGTTTCTTCTTTCTTGTTGTTTTTTCTGCATTCCTAATGGTACCTGCAAGATTTCGAAATGTAGACAGTGTTGCCGTTTTGAGTACACTGTACTCAAAAAGTACATTTCGCGACATTTGAGTACGAAACTACCACAATCACAATTTAAGCACTTTTTAGATTATACTCTTTTTTTCAAGTACATTTGAGTACACGTGCTGAATTTGTGTTTCTAAGATGCGATTGGCCAATGCCGTTAAGACCATTCCACAGCTGATTACAAATCAAAAGTGTGCACCGTGCTTGTTTTAACGAGAGTGGATGCGATGGAGAAAACTGATGTCTCCTTCACTCTTGTGGTTCAAGAATTCAGAGTTGCGCAGTGAAACGTCGGGACCGTGTTTAAAGTCGAAAATGGAACGGTCCTCTTTTTCTAACGTGTGGAGATATAAAGATAAGTCTATCCGACTTCGACACGGGCCCGGGGTTATGCAACCGATTTCGTGTATTGAATAACTCGATTAAGTTTCGACTTTGGTACAAATTTTGACAGCCTGTATTATTAATATTATTTGAAATTATTAACTGTTTGAATAGTAAATAAAGAATAAAAATAAGGCTGTTTTAAATTTAATAATTTGAATTTGGCACCAAAGTTGTATAGTATGTGGCGTCGCCGAGACGTTGCCATCGAAAGTACAATTCCAGGATATTGAGTACACTTTCAGAGTACAAACACAATTTGCATTGTGGCAACACTGAATGTAGAGACTTTATTTAGTAAAGGAAACTTGATGCATCCACTTCTTTTATTTTTATTAGAACTTCGCACATATTCCTTCCGATGAAGACACTGAACGCAACCATGACTCGCATTCTATTAGGAAAATTCCTGTACTTAGTGATGCATACCGAGCCGAGAAATTATCGTTATCGTTCGAAATCGTTCGAAGTTTCACAAATTTTCCGAGCCGAGATTTTCGGACCATCTTTTGTTTTTGATCGTATCGTATCGTCTGAAACACCGATCAATTTGCTCGTTAAATGTCAGTTTTAAAAATGTCAATAGAAAATTTCAACACAGCAAAACGAAAA
>JAAAKG020083149.1:0-16704 GCA_010014905.2 Druon quercuslanigerum | reverse complement strand
CGGTTCCTTACACACGCACACACATACTCACGCTTAAAGCATATATGTAGAGAGGCACTCACTCTCTATCTTAACAAAGGCTTTGTGAAATGTTATGAACCTCAGCCGAAATACGTGAAATCTTTATAAAATCATGGAAATCTTGGAAATCGTTTGGAAATCTTTGCAAAACCTTCCTAAATTTTTTGAAATCTTTAGAAAATTATTAAAGTATTTGTACAATGTTTGAAATCAACCAGAAATCTTTTCTGTAATTTTGAAATGTTTGTGAAATATTTATGAAACCATTGAATGCTAAATCCTTGAAAGCTTTCTGAATCCGATTAACGATGTCCAATTCTTTACGTAGCATATTTTTTTAGCATTTTTGTCACAGAATGTGAGAAATTTATATTTTCTTGCGAAAAAATTTTGATCACATCCTTCATGTAGTACGGGCCATATTTCTGACTTCTTGCATAACAAACAGGCCTTGTCGAAGGAGCACACTTTTGATTTTCTCAAATCACCAAGACCTAATGAGCTTCCTCAGGCTTAAATTTTCATCCATGTATTATAAAAACAAGCTTTTCACCTACAATTATGAATTGTTTGATGTCATATTTTAACCACATAATATAAAGGTCTAAATACAAAATCAAATAAAAATATTTTTTTGAAAAATGGTCCTGCAGTTGCTTTTTTCAATAAATCAAAAATATGATGCATTTTATGCGCTTGGTAAGAAGCGAACCGCTACCGCGAGTGTACTCATGGTAAACGGAATATCGGTAAGAACGAAAAGCGTCTTCAATAAAAATTACAAAAATCGGTTATTCCGTTCAATTTCGGTGGATGGTTTTGTAATTTTGCATTCACTTTAAGATTACACTCATTGTTGACAATATTGACCGACTTTCCTAATATTCTTTTTTATTCTGTTGTAAAATATATCAGACAATTGATGCAGGTAATTAAAATATAATTGAGCCATGTTTTGCCTTATTCTAGAGATTGTAAGAGGTCATCATTATTTGAATCTCTAATTTCGTTACTTCGGCATTCAGTCGAACCTGTAGGTGCTGAATATGATAATGTATACAGGGTGTCTAAAAAGTCCCGGGACGGTGGGATGTTTCCTCAGGTAAAATATTTTTCAAAAAAGTAAAGGTCATTCCTGAAAAAAATTTCAACGAGGAATTGAATAGTGACCTTTATTTTGACCTTGAAGTTGACCTTAATAGCTTTTTGAAGGTCAACTTTGTTTTTAAAAAAAAACCTTTTTTACGTCTGCAATCGATAGAGCGGAAAATTATACGTTCCGGTACGTACATAAGTCATGGGTCCAGTGTAACGCTCAAAGTCAGTTAGAGGTTATTTGAAATTAACAAAGTTTTCCAAGAGGCTAATGTAATTCCTGAAGTAAATTTCAACGAGGAATTCAATGGTGACCTTCATTTTGACCTTCAAGTTGACCTTCATAGCTTTTCGAAGGTGAACTTTGTTTTTTTAAATGGTAACCCCCTTTTTTACATCTGCAATCGATAGAGCGCAAAATTCTACGTTCAGGTACGTACCGAAGTCATAGGTAAATTGTAACGTGCAAGGTCAGTTACGGGTTATTTGAAATTGACCAAGTTGTCTAAGAGGTCCGTGCAATTCCTGAAGTAAATTTCAACGAGAAATTCATTGGTGAACTCGGTATTCATCTTGCTGATGATCTTCAAGGTATTTTCCATGTTTTTTCCAAGCGGTTTACGTTTACGTTTAGCATTACCCAGGAACAACGACGTAGACGTAGTAAATTCTATCCCCCTTGGGGTTCTTGATTAGCGTGAGTACCCTTGCCTCTCACGTTTCGGGGTGCTTGATTAGAGTGAGTCTCCCTGCCTCTCACGCTTCAGTGAAGATGTTTGAACTGAAAACATTGAGCTTCTTGACAAAAAGCTATGCGATTGTAAAAATGAGTTACAGCATTACGAATCATCTCCCTATCAATCAAAGTAGCCTGCTGCAGAATCTGACTCTGCAATTCGTCTAAGCTTTGGGGTTGCGTTGAGTATACTTTGCTCTTTAAATAACCCAAAAGAAAATAGTCGAGAGGCCTCAGATCAGGAGATCTAGTAGGCCTTGTCGATTTCACCCCTTCCTCCAATCCACCTTTAAGGAAACTGAGTATCCAAATATGCTCGAACCTCCCTACCGTAATGAGCCGCTGCTCCGTCCTGCTGGAACCAAATATTTTGAAAATTATCGCCTGTAATCTCCCCTATTCTTGGTACAATTTGGTTTCTGAGAAGCTCTTCATATGCACGGGCATTAAGATTACCATCGATGAAGAAAGAGCGTATCAATGTATGATTTAAGATACCAGCCCAAGCATTATTCTTTTGTAGATATTGTGTGTGACTCTCCAACATCCAATCAGGATGTGTCGGACCAATATCTACAATTTTGCATGTTAACTTCGCCTTTTAAAGTGAAAGTAGCTTCATCTGAAAATACTGTATTGTACAAGAAAAGAGGATCTCTATCAATTCTGTCCATCATAATTTCACAAAATTCAACCCGACGATCAGGATTGTCGTCATTGAGCTCTTGTACTAGATGAACTTTGTAAGGATGGAAATTAATGCTTTTTAAAATATTTCGCACTGTATCAGGAGCAACGTCACGCTTATCACTAGCTCGGCGTAAACTAATGTGTAGATTTTCAAAAAATGCTTGAGCTATGTGCATCTGCATCTCCTCAGATCCTGCAGATTTTGGCCGACCAGTTCTCTGAAGGTCCTTAATAGATCCAGGAATCATCAAGCGCCTTACAGTTCTTTCAATTCTTGATTTTGAGACAGGATTTAACCCTTCTCCATTACGAAAAGTGCGATTAAAAAGCAAACGAACTTGATCATAAGATCGAACTCGATCTCCCCAACCACTCATGATTAATACAGATACCCTCTTTCGTTCCGAAAGTTTAGCTTGCGCCAGAATAATCTTTTAGCGGAAGATAGTAAGTATGTACTCGTAATACGTAAATTTAGTTTCGATTCGTAATATTCGTATAGAGAAACGGTATAGGACTTATGGTATCGCCTTAGGTATTGACTTAGGTATCGAAAAACGTTATAGAACTGTATAACTCTTTGGTGAGGAACAGAACTCTCACCAGAAAACCTTGAACTTTAAATGAAAAATTTCCTTATGATTTGACAATATTCAAAACGCTGTAACCAAGATCAATACATAGCCGACCAATGAATTTCTCGTTGAAATTTACTTCAGGAATCACACTGACCTTTTAGAAAACTTTGCTAATTTCAAATAACCTCTAACTGACCTTGAACTTTACACTTGACCTATGACTTGGGTACGTACCTGAACGTAAAATTTTTCGCTCTATCGCTTTCAGATGTAAAAAAGGGGGTTTCCATTTTAGAAAACAAAGCTGACCTTCAAAAAGCCATGAAAGTCTACTTTAAGGTTAAAATGAAGGCTAGCATTGAATTCCTCGTTGAAATTTACTTCAGGAATGACCTTCACTTTTTTGAAAAATATTTTACATGAGAAAATATCTAACCCTGTATATATATTAGGATGGTTCACAAAAAAAATTGCTTTTATTATTCGGCGGCCGTATTGCAACCATAGTCTTGCCCCGAGAATTTTGAGTAAGGATTGATAATATTCTGAGATATTACCCATAAAATAGAGTAAACATATCTAGTAAAAGAAGAGATGAAATTTTAAAATCGTGGCCACTAGGAACAATATCTTAAGGTAAATTTTTCTTTAAGAGTAATTTGAATAGTGTCTCTATCATTTATTTGATATAAAGTCGTTCTTTATATTTTCCTATAATCAGAACAAACATACATTTGAAGAATTTATACGAGTATCAATTTAAGAGCCCAGAGAATTATAATTTAGCCAACCATTACTAATAAATTACTAATTAAGTTAGTCGAATTAGTATTGAGTTCATCGCTGACTGTTATCCGCGACTTGGCAGGTAGTGGGAGCTATTTTCTACAATGGCATCCGCTTCCGGTGAAATCCCGTTGTTGCCCTTAGGAAAAACTTTTAATTGTATACACTACCGTGAACAAGTATAAGGACATTTTTCCTGAAAGTGTCTTTGTATTTTTTGACACGTAGGGATAGTTTTCTGGCTTTTAACCATTGTAAGCTTGGCAATTACAGAAGCGCTGATTAAAAGGACGTTTAGCTTAACAGAATATTCCGGATATAATCGTTGCACCTCCCTTATGAGGTCTATATACCTCTCCTTCTTTTCATTCTGCTTGGCTATGATGTTTTAGTCAGCTGGTGCGGAAAACACGATGAGAAACATGATTCGTTTCTCGAAGTCAAGGCGAGCTCTGTCAGGTTTTCAGAAGTGAGAACTTTTAATAAATAAGATTATATGTAACGTCCTCACCCTAATGTTGAAATTCATACCGATTGTTTCTGCAGCCTCCTCCGCTGCTTTGTACGTAAGCGCTTCTTTGCCCATTTCTTTGTGCTTCCTAGCTATTTTAAGTAGAGGATTCCATCTATCTGCAACGATATGTGCTATACTTAGAATAATCATATTGCGAGTACATTCAAGAGTCAGTATTCCGCAAATACCTTGACGGCGTGAGATGTAAATTCGTGGAATATAAAACTTAAGGTGCATGCTTTTGTTCATGTGCATAACCTTTTGAGTCCCGATATCAAGAGATCTGAGCTCGCACTTCGTTTATGGAACCGATCCAAATGAATAGAGTACTACCAGAAAGGCATGCATGTTTATTACAAATACTTTGTTTCTCGCTGACAATTAGGAGGACCAAATTTTTGTATCTGCTTCGGAAAGTATCACTTATATATCTAACGTCCTGAATGCGTTTCTGTGGTACCCTTAGGCATGTTTAGGTTCCTCCAGCGCCTAGGTGTCGTATCAGCTTACATCTGACATCTTATCAGGGTTCTGTTCTATAGTCCACACTGTGAATAATGCCGCTGTAAAAAGTGTCGTTTCGCTTCGAGCGCTGGCATTTCAATCCAGTCTCTTTGAATAGTACGACATGTATAAAAACGACCATGTACTGGATGAATGCTTTATAGTAAATGTAACAATTAATTAAATGCTTATCGAATCCATGCTTGTACAAAAACGACTGGTTTTTGTCGACTCAAAATCGAGAAAAAAACATGCAAACATTGTTATATTTGTACTTGCCGAGGGAAAAATAAATCAAATTGATTACCGGCACAATTTACGGTGATGCTTCCAAGTTCTAAGAGTGGGGGGAGCTGAGTTCCACGAAAAATAATCCCCCACCAGCCCGTGTACAGCACTATTCAAAGAGCAGACTGTGTAAGACTTTTCGATACAGGTATTTCGGCGGAGAACGAAACTCTAAATCGAACTTCTAGGACTCTTAAATTTCTTAAATTCAAAACTTGTTGATCACTTTGAACTACTGTAGCTCTTTGTGTTTTGGTTTGATCAAACAGTGGTATTAGTGTTTTTAATTGTAACATCCTGGAGGGCAACAGAACTTCTGCAACTTTAAAAATTTTTAATTCCAAATTTTTTTATTATATACATTATATTTATTATATATATTAAATTATATATTATATTTTTCTTATATATTTATTATATTAAGTATGTTTTTATTTTTTTAAAAAAGCTGTCACGTTTGCGGAACTTAACTCTGATGAGATATTCTGAAATGGTACAACTTTTGACAAAATTGTTGTGACTTTGATGTTATTTCTGTTCTGTTTGTTGGAATCAAATTTTCCGGACTTATTTTTAAAAATTGTTCAGAAATTTAGAACTAAGTTTGGTAAATAAGGTCTAAAAATATAAGAAAATTTTTTATCGTTTTTTTCAGTTTTTAAGCCGAACATAATGCTATGATTTTGGGGTAGGTACACGGGCGGCATAATATCTCATCAACGCTTATCTGAAACAAAAAAATCAAAGCGTTTTATTTTCAATATGAAAGTAGCTGGAAGGTGAGCTACGGATATTGATTTTCATCAATAGATAACAAAATAACGGCCAAATAAAAAAAATTTTAACGCTTTTTTTTGCACTGATTTTAGTGAAAAAAATAGGTAAAACATAAAATTATAAATCGTCTGTACTTCGCCTTCCGTCTTTTTGTGTGTAGAATATATGGTCTCTTACCTAAATTTAATCAGCGATGTCTGGACCGTACCTATCGCCTGCTGCTTCATCCTTGTAGATATATATACTTTCGAAAAATGTGAAAAAAATCGATTTTCCAAAAGTTTGAAAGTGGGTTGTATTCTTAAAAGTGTATGGGAGCGTAAACTTAGTCCCCTCTTTTCAAATATCAATTTTTGAGCCACTTAAACGCCAGAACTATTTGAAAAAATTAAAGGAAACTCTAGAACTATCAAAAGAGTTTTCAGAACTTTTTTTTTAGTTTCGGAAGTAAGGATGCAAATTCACACGTATGATAAACTCGTTTTCGACACTCAAGATACTCCGCAGGACTACTCTGGAGGGTAGCACATTATTACTCATTTATCGATTACCCATCCGGACTTTCCTCTATACTTTAGCTGACTTTACCCTGCTTTAAGCATTACCTGCATCGTTATTCAACCACAGATTTTCTTCTGCCTGTTTTTTCCTAAAAATCTGATCCGCACATCATATGCATGACTTATACTTTGATAAATACACATATATGGGTAATTTTTTACGCAGAGGGCACTTTCAAAAAAAGTAAACTAAAAAAAAAATTTTTCCAAATTGTCTTTTTTTAGTGAAAATTAGGTTCATTGTCACCAAAACAAGATATTATAAAAGTATTCACACTAAAAATGAATTTAAAAGGCTAGCATTATTTATAAATGAAGTAAAAGAATGCAACTAAATTTAAAAAAATGAGAAATAATATAATAGAACATATAAACTAGATATAAAAAGAAATTTTTATCTTTTATTTGTTGATTAAAAAAGTGTAGACAAAAATTGTTTTTTACCGTAAGCTTCCATGACTCAATAAGTTTGTTTCAGGTTTTAAGATAAAATAATTTTTTAATACATAATTTTAATCCAAAACAAAGATGCGTTATAATTTTTTTCCGTTGAGTCGTTCATCAGAAAAAGTTATTAAAAATTGAAGGTGCTAAAACACTTATTCAAGTTGTCACGTGGGTGTCACGTGACTTAGAGGTTGTCATAATTATCTATCAATCTGACGATGTAGCTTTGATAAAAACTAACGAAACTCATGATAAGGATGTTGGGCCTCGGTCTGCTGTCAATTTTGATTTGATAGCTTTATTTGTTAAGGTTTATGTGACCAAAAAGTTCTGCTGTTGTGATAATTGGATAAGAGCGAGTTGTATGTTGAAGGAAAACATTGAGTACAATTATTAACAGATTTTAAAATCCTACATATTTACGAATTGTTCAGTAAATATGACTACATTTAAGTACTTTTTCAATGAATTCTTTATAAAAAAAAGTTTTCGTTTTAAATGTTTTTATGCTACCATACATAAATAAGTATAATATGTTATAGTTTAAATAAAGTGTGCTAAATTACATTTATTTTATTTATAACACATAACCAAAATAATACATCGGCACAGAAAAAGATATTTGAGAATCACTGACACATAAGCTGTAATTAGTGGAAAATTTGACCCCTTTGAATACAAAGCGGCCCTCCAATCAACGTCCTTATAGAAAATTCGTATTTCAACATTAAATTAAAAAATATTAAACAACATGTACAAAATATTTTATGGGAATTTCTAAAAATAGAATTCTTTACACTATGCAATCTGTTTATGGGAAAATGATATCTGACTTTGGAAACAACTCTATTAAATAGCTTTATAAAAAAATTATATATAAATACATTTATGGTGAAAAATCACTTTTGCCCACGTTATGAAAAATATGTTTCGTCCCATGCAATTGGTGTTATTGCTTATCTCTTGAAATGCAGGCATATTGTCAGCTGACATCAAAACATGAAACTATGGTCCGTCAATGGGTGTTACTTCGATGGAAAGCAACATACAAAGTTTTCCTAAAGTTTTAAACTAAAATGAATTAAAAACTCCTTTGACAAATCATTTTCTGCCATTCTACTCAAAATCTTAATCTTTTATCTTCAACTCCTGTCGTAAAATATAAAAGATTTTTTTATTTACGAAGAAAGATCCTAATGCCTAGTTGTCAAACGAGGGATTCTTATGTATCAAGGTAACCTCAAAAATTATTCCAAAGACACTAATATTTGCGTGTGTAGTTTATATTGTACTAAAATAAAAATATTAATGATACAGATTGTACTTTTTGAGTCTAACTTTAGGAATTTTAAACATAAATTTTAAAGTAATTTATCATTTATTTACAATATTTTAGTCTTAAAATTGGTGGTGGCTTCGCGCTCCCCGTCCCATTTTTCGGGATTTCGAAGAGGTATAGTCAAGGAAGTTGATACGATTTTTGTAGTTTCAGTCGCGGAAGAAATGTTTTAAGAGTCAAAGCTTTACATATGGTAACGCTTCAAACTCGCTGATCGGGGGTCTATTAAAACCAGTGATGCACAACTCAGCACGAGATCGTGCTGCTCACGAGATCGAGCGCTCTCGCCGAGTGGGCATAGCGTGCGGAGTAGGCATACTACACTTCCTACAGAGACCGCGCGTTGCCTACGTGGGCAGAGGACAATTCAGCCCCAGCTACCTGTGTACCTTTCCCCCACTACGCGGCTTCCCCTCACACCGTCGAGCAGCATCCGCCGAGCCTGGTCAGCGGGGGGCCTTTGTTCCTAATGAGGCCTAAAATATGGAATATAAAATTTTTTTAATTTCCCACTTATTAAATCACAAATATGATATCCGAAATCTACGAATTATAACGATTCCAACGATATGTTGTTTGACTCATCAAGTTGAAAAAAATGTATACATGTTTGACACAAAAGATCACTGATTTAAACTAAGGAACAGAAGATATGAACAATGTTTCATAAAAAGGGCACTGCACTTCAGTCTTGATTTTGTTCATGGCACTAAATCGACGTTCGCAATCCGCTGAACAGCAAGGTAAGGTTGCAATACAAGTCTAAAGGGATTCGCTTTCAACCCTTTTCAATAAAATCTCTAAAGCTATTCCAGCTAGACAAAACATTGCATAGAGTCGTAAAATAGAATTCTGACCATACAACACATTTAATGCAGTTGGTCAAGATTCTGAATCAACAACATTGATATCTACAACCAGGAAAATAATTTCTTTCACTCAACAAAATCGTTTTGTTGAAAATATTTTTGTTGAATGAACAAAATTTTCGTTTACTTGACCAAATTCGTTTGGTTCAATCAATCAAATTTTTTTGTTGAACCATTTTGTTGATTTTCAAAAATATTTAAATGATTTAACAAAATTTTTTTGTCGAATCTACGAAATATTCTAAGAGAGCATTGTACTGGAGTCAAGAAGAATATTTGGTTGTTTCAACCAAAATATTTTGTTGAAAGCATCTTTAAAGTGTTTGACATTTGCAAACCTTATATAGTCGCGTACTCCAATTCAACATGACAGTCCACGTTCGAGAGTTCGTAGCATCGCGAAAAAAACATACAAATGTTTGCATTTCGGTGAAACCTATTAAAATAAGTCTTCTGGAAATAGAATCATTTGGGATTAAGTGAATATGTGAAAAATACATAAGAATGCGTGAATCTTTGTGTGCCTATGATTGCGTGATTAGGTTTTTGATGACAAGAAAACAGAACTATTTTTTAAATCAAATAAATAAAGGATCCAGCGAAGTTTACATTGCAAATGGCTTGTCGTTGAAATTTTCTAGTCTTGTGATATTTAGTAGTTTAATAAACTACTAAATGATTCACACAATATGAATCAATTACACGGTAGGCCATTTACAATGTATATTGTGCTGGGTCGTGTATGGTTAGATAAAATACAAGTTTCAATTAAATCAATCAAACTCTTTTCTTAGAGAAAAAAAAACCTATTTGAATTAACTAAAATATGATCTTGGATCGAACAAAATATTTGCTTGTATTAGCCAAAAGTTTTACGCCTCTGAACTCCAATTCTTTATTCGCTTTAATCGCTTATTTATACGCTCAGAACTCTTTTTCCTTCATATTCGCTAAAATGAAAATATTTCTGTGATTATATTTATCCGCTTTGGAAATATCGCACAGTCTTCTTTCAAGTAGTTCGAAAAAACTTGATAGTTCCTCTAGAACGTTATAAAGGATTGATAAATCTTTTAAAATTTCTACGGATTGCATTCGCTTCAGCAGGCCTCCACATGTCGCCCTTTTACTAGTCGATTTTTGCAGGTGTTTTGATACTGATTCAAAATTTATATTTAGTGCCAGATAATTATCTCATACTGCACTAACAGTGCAAAAAGAACTAACTATCCACCTTACATCAAATACTCGAACTATTTTTTTTTATTTGGATACCTGTATCCGAGGCAATAGTTTCCAATTCTATGCTGCTGTTTGGAGATTGACTATAAACATTATGCAAAGCTTTATAAATGCCGTAAAGTGTTTTACAGAGTTTTGGTCTTCAACTAAATTTTTAAAAGCTAACGCCAGACAATGGTTAAGACAATGTCAGATAATAATACTCCGAAACGTTTTTTAATACCTTCGCAACCCCTGATGTTGTGCACACAGAAGTCTGTTAAGTGCCTAAGTAACACTAGATTTAACAAATGTTTGAATATAAACAATAAATTTGTCAGCTATAAAATAAGTTTTTTCAGCTTCACTATAGCGAATCTATAGTATGACATCTGAATCTGCACCATTCTTTTTTTGGAATGCAATTAAGTCCAAATGATCGCCGGAATCAGAAAATCGGATATCAGAAAAATTCGTCGGATATTAATGTATTTTCATAAATAATCTGCGAAATTTGAGAAAGTATTGACGAACTCGATGTGAAAATTCTAAAACGTTTTATCACTGTTTTTGTCCGTGAATATTAAAAAAAATATCACGAGTTATTGAGAAAAGCAAGCTTGCCCGACAAATCTGGAAACTGGTTATGTAGTTTCGCCTGCACGTGGTCCGCAAACACGCTCGTCTGGGCGCACGGTGATTTAAAATGATTTATTTGTTTAAATCTTTAAATAGAAATTAGACTGTTTTAAGCTCTTCGTTTTTAAATTGCTTTATATTTACATCTAAAAAATATATTTTTTATCTGAAATGTTAATATTTTAATTTAAACTACAACTGCATTGTACTACAATTTAAGAAAAGCTTCAATTTCAAGGCCTCAAAGATTAAATTGTGTTAAAATTACGCATTCCAAATATTAATTTCAACTTAAAATTGCAGAAATCTTAAAGATGATAAATACATGTATTTTTATTATTCAGTATTATCTCATGTAGTATCACGTGACATTCAACATTATTGTGTAGGTTTTTTACTAAAAATAGTGATTTCTGTCCTAACAAAATTCACTGTTATTTTCAACGTTAGAAATTGCAGAAATTTAAATATTGCAAGAAATATTGTAAACCTTTAAAGTTTAAAGCTAACCTTTAAAGCTAAACAATTCCAAACATTATAATGATTTTAAAATTCAATTATTTTATTGTAAATTTGAGCAAAAATTTACTTTATAGAGGTGCAAGGTTGCAAAAACATCCAGTGTCTGAATTTTTTCGTTATCCTGTTCGCAGGTAGTCAGGATGCTAGACAAATTGAGGTTCACGTTAATTAGTTTTAAAAAGCTGCTATTACTATACTAAAATCACAGCACTGTAGAATTTTTTATACTGACGGTAAAATGAGAGTGTTGCACTTTACGCACGTGTCCACCTCACATTTCCCTCACCTTTTCTAACTTCACCCATCACCGAAATAGTGTGACCCTATTTTGTAAGATGTAGGTAATAGGTACTCGCACCGAGAAAAATTGATGGCAGTCGGAAAATCTAGAGTGTCAGGCTGACTATATTTGAATTTTAACTATGTAACAGCCCCCTAGATGGTTGGCGGTACCACCCGGGGAGTGTCAAGATTTGGTGGTCAGGTTTACTTTCCCTAAATGTGAAACTTACGATTCTTGAGTGCCAAATTTTGAAGGCTAGATTCACTATCTCAGAGTTTCAAGTTTACGATACTGGGAGTTTATACTATAATATCTTAGAGTATCAACTTGAAAATTCAAGAATATTCAGGTAAAATATAGAAAATTATTAAATCTATTTTGTTCATAAATTCAAAATGATTATCTCTGTTAGTCAAAACAACTATGGCGGATAATTAAAACAACTATATTTTATAATAATTTTAATTATAAAAAAAATCGTTTTGAAATACGCATATACAATACGTAATACGTACGTGTAACGTATCACGTACGTTTACAATCTAATACGTAATATTTCTGGTATGTGGCTAAATTAATTATGTTTCTAAAAATATGTAAAATATTAAGCAATTGATTAAATAAGTCAAATGAAAGTTTTGAATTTAAAATATATATGTTATATTTTTATACATAACAAATATACTCAGGTAAAACTTACAAATTGCTGTTAGCATAATTTTGCAAGAGGTATTTAATCACAGATCGAACTATCGTGCTTTAGAGCGTCGTGGTTGAAATTCTCAAGCGCGTCGTCCGTCGAGTTTGGTCAAAAGATATGCTTGTAGACCCTGCAAATAATATTATACATTCAAAATTAAATAGATCACGGAAAGATTTGAACACAAAAAGACGAATGTTTTCGACAACAGTTAAACTTGTAGCAAAAAATATTACTTGTCAACCAAGAAAGATAAATTTTCAACCAAGAAGGATGCATTTTCTACTATTAAACTTCAATATTCAATTAAAAAGGATGAATTTTGAACAACATAATTGAATTTTCGAGCGAAATGACTGGAATTCAGTAAAATATTTTAATTTTTGGACAGAAAGCAAAGTCTTCTAGAAGACAGTTAAATTTTCATCAAAAAAGGTCATTCTCAACCAAGAAAGGTGGCTTTTGAACAAAATTTATGAACTTTCTATAAAATAATTAAATTTTCAACAAAAAAGTTGAATTTTCTATAAACAAGATTAACTTTCTGCCCATAAAGAAGACTTTTCAACAAGAAAACATTAATTTTCTACCAAACAGTTGAATTTTCAACTTCTACAATATACATGATGAAGTTTAAACCAAAAATGGAATATTTAAATTTTCAGATAAAAACTGTGATAAACAAAACTTTGAAAAAAAGAATGTTAAAAAGTTTTTAAATTTTCAACTAAAAGAAAATGAATTTTTGATCAAGCAGATTCATTTTGTATAAAAAATTCACAACTCTTTCAACAAACAGGATAAGGTTTTAACCAAACATAAAATAGTTGAATTTTGAGATTAAAAAAAAAAATTCCAACAAAATAGAAAAAAAAATGTCGACAAAGTTATTAAATTTTAATTTAAAAAAAAAAAGAATTTTTGTACGAGAAGATTAATGTTCTACAAAAAAACAAGTTTTGAACAAATTACATGAATTTTTAACAAAGTTATTTAATTTTAAAGCCAAAAAGATAAATTATCTGCAAGAAAGGTGAATTTTCACATAAATTGATGAATTTTTCGACCAGAAAGACGAATTTTCAACAAATACAGATTTTTTAGTCCAGAGAGAAAAGATTTTTATTCAAATTATTTTACTTTAAAGGCAATTATTTTTTACTGAACTGTTCATTTTTAACCAAGAACTTGCATTATAGTCATTAAATTTTTAGATAAAAGAGTTAATTTTGTATCAAAACATGTGAGATTCCAGCGAATAATGTAGTAGTATATATTTCAACCAGAAAATATTTTAATTTTATGTCATAAACAGTTCAATTCAAACAAAAAATTTCACCTAAGAATAGCGCGATGATCTGTTGGCTGTATTGCTAACTCTTCGTGAGCTCTGCGTAATCGTGTCCTGCCGATGCCGTATTAAAGGACAATAAATAATATTATAGATTAAATGTTTTTAAAAATAATTTTCAGTGATTAATAAAAATAATAACAGTAATATAAATTTATAAATTGTATTATTCTAACACTAATCTCAAAACTGTTAGTTCCGAGAGTTCTCGAGACTTCTATACATTAGGTAAAATAGATGCTTACCTTTTCCAATCACAGCGAATCATGGGAAATCACAGATATAATTTCCAGTATCTAAAACACTTTTCCAAACGCAAACTTACAAAATAGATAACTAAAATAACCTACTTGGTCGTGTGCAATCGAAAAAGAAAAACAGAAAGGCCGAATGAAAATGCTATCGAATTGGCAATGGAAGCTTCGAAGATGGGAGCAGTGTGAAAGGGGCAGCAATTAAATTCGAAATAGCGCTGCAAACTTTGCGCGACCGATTGCAAAGAAGAGGACCTAAATCAATAGCTCATGTCGGACAACAAGTAATCAAATGATTATTTAACTTTTTCGTAAAGGTTTTTCTAACGACGCTCTTCTTTTCTTAGGTATTCAACTTCAAACAAGAGCAAGAGCTTCGAAACTATCTCGTAAAATCCGCGAAAATGTTCTACGGTCTCAATTTGCTGCAACTACGAAGGCTTTCTTTTGAATTTGCGCAAAAACTAAAAGCAGCTAAATTTATCAAGAAAATCCCAGAAAGCTGCTTTCCCAAAGAAGATTACGAAGAATTTGCTGACTCGAGAGACTGGGTCAAAGGCTTTATGAAAAGACATCCAGGTTTAAGTTTGCGTAGACCAGCATCGACATCACTAGGTCGAGCAGCTGCCTTCAATCCACCTGTCGTTCAGAAATTTTTCAATTTGTAAGAAAACATTCAAAAACCACATGAATATACCGCGACGACTGTGTGGAACATGAACGAAACTGGGATAAACACGGTCCATAAAACTAAATACGTTTTATTTAAAAAGGTCAGCGTTGTGTGGCTGCGGCCAGTTCAGGCGAACATGGCACTAATACGTCTTGTGCTGGAAGTTTCCGCCGCCGGCTAAAAAAAATCCCACCATTCTTCATCTATCCGCGAGTTAAGATGCAGGATAGGTTCCTTATGCATGGAAGTGAGGACGCAAAAGGAGTTGCGAATGGATCGGGTTTTAACGCTGCCCCCACACACAAGTCATAAGCGCTCCAACCACTTAATAGAGGTGTCTTTGGACCACTAAAAGTATAGGGTAAAACCGGGTGAGATGGTCCACTGGGTGAGATGGGCCATTTCCCACCATTTTAATGTAGTTCACACAATCGCGCTTATGTACCGTGTGAGTGTGTCTGTCGATACACACACAAAACGCAACTATCAAAAGCATTGCGAGCTCTCGTTATTTTCGAGTTAAAATACTTTACTTATCCGTCACAGTCGGAAAATCCCGAAAAATTGTACATTCTTCTCAGATATTTTGGTAATAATCCAAAAGAATCAACAATATTGAGTTTCATTGGTCTTTGACAAGTTATCATAACCTCTTAAAAGGTATGTACGTATTCTAGGTAATATTGAATAATTTTATTGTACTTTTATCGTGTGACTCATTTTCCTTGTAAATTCGGGAGAGACGGGCCATACTTTTGTAGCGGTTCTTCTGACCTCACAAGGTCATGAAAAAAATTGCATTCAAGCGCCAAATTTCAGAGACTTAAACCAATTAAATAGAGTGGCCCATCTCTTCCTGTAAAATTAAAAAATCGGCATTTTCGTAACTTTTTTCTCAACTCAACAAAATGATATGAAAATCCAAAAATGATTCAAATCAGTTTATAGTTCATTGTTGTAGAGCCTATGAATAATTTTTGAGAAATAATTCGGAACTTTTTACATTGACTTGGTAAGCATCACCGGCGATTTAAATAAAAGTGGCCCATCTCACCCGGTTTTACCCTACTTTTGAAATGCGTGCAACGCATGGATGTTCAATCATCCGAATGTTCCAATTGGAATCCAGAATGTTGCAGAAATAGTTGCTGATCCGAATGTCAAAGGCGCTTCGTCGATAAACATTATCAGTGGATTCCGATCAACGGGAATTTGGCTATTTAACCGAGACATTTTCACAGAAGATGAATTTCTGTCGTCATCAGTAACCGATCAGCCATATGAAGGCGTCCATCCAGCGTTATTTGAGACATCAATCGATCAAGATCGATCAACGCTTGCAACGTCTATCGAGCCAAAAACACCTGCGTAGTCGGTTGATCTAGCAATTCTGGGCACATCAGTTTCGAAGCTAATGAATGCATTCAACGAACAACTGATGCAGCGCAATGTGAGTGCCAATCTCAAAATGTTGACTGCTACGATCGATCTTATATTTCTGAAGCCTTTGCCGAAAGCTGCAGCTCAGACATCAAATAGTTGTGGTCGCAAGCGACGTACATTAGCTCTTCTTACTAGTCCAGAAATGATGGATTCCTTGCATGCCGAACAAGAGTCATCGGCTGTAAAAAGAAAAAACCAAGAAACAAAAAAGCAACTGGCTGCTAACAAAAAAAATTGAAAATGAGGTACTTAAGGGACAAAAAGCCGCTGAAAAGTCAGCTAAGATAGCCGCAAAAACAACCATCGAAACAACACCGAAAAGAAAACGTGGTCGTCCTTCAGGGTATAATCTAACGGGCAGCTCTGACCAAAAGGGCAGTTCTAAAAAAAAATGGTCAGTTCTAAAACTTGATT
>JAAAKG020083138.1:0-16705 GCA_010014905.2 Druon quercuslanigerum | reverse complement strand
TTCGACCAAAAAAGACGAATTTTCCACAAAATACATAAATTTTCAACTAAAAAAGATCAAATTTCAATCAAAAATGAAATAGCTATACTTTTATTAAAAGAACTTAGTTTAAAAAAAAAATCAACAAAAAAAAGTTTTAAAACTAAAATAATGAATCATCTGAAAAAAATAATGACTCATAAAATAATTACATTTTCGTCAAACCAGTTGAATTTTCAAACAGTAAATATGATTTTGTAACAAAAAAAGTTAATTTTCAACCAAATAGATTATTTTTCTACAAAATAGTTAAATTTTAAACCAAGTAGTAACATATTTAAACTCAATTCTCAACAACAAAAATGAAATTATATCCTTTAATTCTTACTTGTTATTAACATATTTTCTTTCACAAATCTATTTTCATGAAGTTTCCAAATTTATTTATTTAATAAAACCAATATGTACGTTCGTTATCTAAATTTAACAAATCTTATTGATGGTTGAAAATCGAATAAAAACCCCCTACGTAATTTGTGTGGGACTCCTAAGTTTCAACTTCAGTTTTTTGAAAATTCCCTGAATTTTTCAGGTTTTCCCTGACTTTCCATGAACAGTTTTAAATTTCCTGAATTTCCCTCACTTTCCATAAATTCGCTGACCTCTAGTAACTTTACACTGAAAGTGAATTATTTATTGTTTAAAAATAATTAACTCACCCAATCCTTCAAAATCACGCTCCAGAACACCGCATCCATTATCACTGACAGTAATGCAAGATTTTCCATAATCGGAAAGTTTAACTTCAATAGATGTCGCACCACTGTCCAAACTATTTTCAACCAATTCTTTTACAGCAGTTGCAAGGTTCAGTACAACCTAAATCATATATTTTTTTCAAAAAGATAGATAGGGTGAGCAGAAAAAGTGATCCGTAAATTAGGACATTATCCTCCTTTTCATCCCCTTCAGCGACTAATTTTCTCCACTGCTAATAGAATTTAATTTTCGGACAGTTATTTAACGAACAGGGTTGCTACAAAATATAAATTCAAAAATTCCCTAACTTTCCCTGACCATTTTTTTTTATTTTTCCTGACTATTATCAATTTTCCTTCCAGGTTAAATTTGTATCCAAAGAAATTAACATTCAACGAAAAAGATCATTTTTGAACCAATAAGATTAAAAGTAATGATGTTATTTTGTCGACAAGGGTAATTAATTAATTATGATGTCAAATTTTGCTGATTACTGGTCAAAATAATTTTCTGAAGAAACGAGAAAAAAATAAAATTGAATTTTTTTCGTGGGCCGTCGCATATTTTTTCTCGTTTGTTCAGAAAATTATTTTGACAAAAAAATTAATTTAACATCATAACTAATTAACATCATAATTAATTAATAAGATTAAATTTCTACCTAGAAAGACCAATTTTCAACTAAAAAAATTAATGTTTAGCCCAAAATGGAATATTTACAGTTAAAAAATAATGATTTTTTCTATAAAAAAACTATTTTTTTTAAGAAGATAGTTGAATTTTCAACAGAAGAAATGAATTGTTTTTAAATAAAAAGATGAATTTTTCACCAAGAAGATTAATATTTTACCGAAAGATAGGAATTTTCAACAAAATGCGTGAATTTTCTATCAAACACTTGAATTTAAAAAAAAACAGATATATTTTCAACCATATACAGAGTAATTAGGTTTTCAGTTAAGAAATTTCAAAAAAAAATTTTATGAAAAGAAATATAGTTCAATAAAAAATGAATTTTGAACTAAACAGTTAAATTTTTGACAAAATGCATGCATTTTTAACCAAGCATACAAATTTCCTCAAAGAAGGTTACATTTTTACAAAAAAAGCTTTAGTTTCCACATAAATAGTGGAATTTTAAATACAAAAGATAAATTTTCAACAAAACTGGAATAGTCTAAAGCTAAAAATTTTCCATTGGAAGTAATAAAAACTGAGCTACGAATCATTTTAAGCAAAATATTAAAAATTGAACGATTTTAAAAGTTAAATTATTTATATTTTAAATATTTTAAGATCCTTAAAAAGCTTCAAATTTTCATGTCAAAATATTAAAAAATCTACATCTTGTTTTACATTTATACAAAGATTAAATTATTTTCGAAATTTTTTCAGAACTTCTAAACATCTTTTAAAATGATTCGAATTTCTTCCTAATTTTTTGTCTTAAATCCTGCAAAATAAAAAATATGTGCTTAAAATCTTCCAGATTCATTTGTGAAATTTTTCGAACTTTTTTAAAATCTTTTTAAATATTCTCTTAAAATTAATTTTGTCGATAAGCTGCAAAAATCTTTATTTTGTTTTAAATTAGGCAGTGGGATATTTGCATCGGAATTCAGCACGAAAAGCTGGATTTTGTCGGTATACGTAGACACTTGGTTTAAATGATTTCAAATGATTTCAACCTTTAAATTAATTGTGAATCTTTTCAGAACTTATAAATATCTCTTCAAATTACTCGAATTGTTGCTGGCAATTATAGGTCTTCAGTATTTAAATAATATAGATGAAAATTCAACCATTTTACTTGTAAATTAAAATTTTTTAAATTGCACCATTAAAATTGTAACGTTTAAAGTTTATTTCTTTTAGTTTTGAATAATTGATTTATAATCGCTGATTTTACATAAAGAATCAAAATATTCATAAATATTAAGCAATTGTTATTTTTCTTAATTACAAAATTTCGAATTTTAGACTACAACAATATTTTAAATTGAATAAAAGCCTTTAATTATGAATATATTATTTTGAAGTTATTTTAAAAATGACAATAGTTTTTAACGTTAAAATCTGAAAATTCTTATATTTTAAACAGATTCCGAAAACATTTTTCATGGCCAAAGAAATTTAAGAAATCGAGCTCTAAATGGAAGCTAATAACACTTTTCCACTGAACAATTTTAAATTAAATAAAATTAAACTGCCAGATTAAAAATTTAAGAGTTTTATGCATTATAGAGATCAAAGATTCAGATTCAATTCCAAAAATATAAATCCACGTTATAATTTTTAATACTCTAATTAAAGAATCAATCAATGCATTCAAAATTTTTTTAAATTATATAATTTTGAGCAATTTTAAGCTAGAAACATTAAAAATTGAACGATTAAATTTTGTGTATAAACTGAACACGTCTTAATTTAAAAGTTAAATTATTTTCATTTTAAATAGTATTAAGATCTTTACAATGCTTTATATTTTAAATAATACGGATTTTTCTTAAAATTTGTCCTAAATTTGATTTCAATCCCGAAATTATTTTTTCAAAATTAAAAATCATTTTTAATTTTCCTACAAAATATTTTTTATTCTTTTGAAGCCTTTCAACGTTTTGAATAAGTTTCTAAATTTTTTATTCGAAATCTACATTTGGTTTTAAGTTAGGCCATGGACTATATGCAGCGAAATTTTGGTAAGAACAGCTGGATTTTATCGATTTAAATTATTTGAAATGATTCCAAATTTTAAATTAATTATTTTTTTTAACTTCTAAATATCTCTTTAATTTACTCGAATTTTTTATTTTTTCCAGTTTATTCAATTGTTATTCATACCAGTTTATACATAAAAATTCAACCATTTTACGTGTAAATTAAATTTTTTTCAAATAAGAAAAATTAAAATGGTAACGTTGAAAGTCTAGTTTTTTTGTTACGTTTTGAATATTTAATTTATAATTGCTGATTTTACATGAAGAATTAAATATTTTTAAATATTAAGCAATTTTTATTTTTCTTAATTACAACATTTCACATTTTAGACTGAACAATTTAATTTTTAACGTTAAAATCTGAACATTCTTACATTTTAAACTGCTTTAGAATCGTCTTGTGAAATCAATTATTTCCCTTGTCAAACCTTAAAGTATAGATCAATTTTAAAAATAATTTTAATTTATGTTTACATTTGATCATTTAAAAAGGTTTATTTATCCAAAAATGTCGATTTCAGATACTACTAATCTTTCATTTTATAAGTCTTTAAAACGGCATTTTAAAATTCTTCAAATGAACAATGTTCGCTTAAAAATTAAAATAAAAAACGGCAAATTTTTAAGCAAAAGATTTTCGAATTAGGCATTACAAACTGAATGATATCATAATAATTAAAAAATGTAAAAATTCCAGTGTTTATTTTTAAAAAACTGTTGAAAACAAACTTGTACAGATTTTTTTGTCTAAAAATGTGTAAAATTCCGGGTCAAAAAGTAAATTCGCGGTTATTTTCAAGTCTTTTAAAATTTCGTGTCCAGCGGCCACCCTGTTTCTACTTCTTCAATAGAGAAAAAAGTTTAAATCCAACATGTGGGTTTTTCGTGCTAGAAGGGCGAATTTTCTACAAGACAGTCGAATTTTGAAACCGAACATATTAATTTTTCACAAAAAAGTTAATATTCGAACAAATATTTGAATTTTTGACCCAAACCATTTTTTAGACAATTCTATGTTTTCATTTCTTCTTAAACATTGGTTAAATTCCAGTGCAAAGTTTTTGAAACTGAATTAAATAGTCAAAATGAAACTACGCTGTCAAAAATTATGAACAAAATTTAGGTCCGCGTAATTAAAATATCGCGCACTTTCGATTTCGGGCATTTAAAATCAGGACATATAGCACAAAAATTCAAAAATCAAGACATTGATAAAAAATTAAATGTCCTGATAAACCAAAATTCCTAGAGTAATTTTAATTTATCAATGCTCAACCAAAGTCCTAATAATAATATCATTTGTTTGAACTATCTTTCAATAGAACAGAAAATAATGAAACAAAGTTATACTTACCTGTCCAGAACATATTTGATGAACAGCTTCTTTACTAATTGCTCCAATTTTCTTTGAAGCGTCAGTTGTGGCTTCAGGTTCAGTCATTTTTATATAAATTTTAATAATCCTTTATACTTTATTTTCTACGCATTCCCGAGTTTGTTAAACTGGTTGTGCAGGTAATTATGACTACACGAATGTGATCAAAAGCCGATTTATGTTTTCAGTGTTTTAATTTCTAACAACTAGCTATAATTTCTTCTCACACGTAAAAATAAAATTAACAAAGAATAAAGATTTAACCGACGACTTTTCATTGAATTTTAAAAGTGTTCATAACCTATCACACAAACCAAACAATATTAGGAAGGTTATGTTTGTCCTTTTAAAATATTCACATATTTATTTTGAATACTCCCGCCTTTAAAAAAACAGTTGTACCACTACACAACGCGTATTTTAAACTGTGAACTCGACTTAATTTCTTGTGTGGCACATAACCCTAATTTGACATTTTGTTTCCAGGCGCTTCAGAAAATCAGTTTAGTTTTTCTCGTTTTTGTAATTAATGCATTAAAAGTTATACAGCAAGCAAAGTCAGAAACGGTGACAAAATGCTGACATCTTTGCGAAAATCTTGTAGTCTATTGGTAAGTATCGCTTTAGATTTTAATTGTAATCTGGCGCAACATTATGTAACCTCAAAAAATCGATTTTTGATTGTTTTTGTGCAATATAAACATATTATATTTTTTACAGACTCTAAAAAATGTCAGGGGATTACAAGCTACTATCCCACGAGGGTCTGACCATTTGTTTGTGGTAAGCCTAATCTTGATATTCTGATAAAAATATTTAATTGATGGTTTTTTTCTCGAATTTTGATGCTAATCACCTCCAATTTTTTTCGAATGCACAAAAATGTGAATGTGTTTTGTGGAAAAAAATTATGTTTAGAGGTTTCACTAGTCCCATGAAGTTTAGCACGAATTTCGCATAAAAAAAGACGTTTTTTGTCAATTTTATTCAGCATCTATAATATTTGATTTAAAGCCCAACATTTCTATTCACAATTAGCTATAGAGGACAAAGGATTTCTTGAAAATTAGTCTTTTTGGATTCAAGATTAAACTATTTTTGTAAACAATTTCAATATTTCGTTAAAAATGCACTTTTTTTATTAAAAACTCATATTTTAGGTTTGAAAATTTAACTCGTTTTTGGTTTACTGTCGACATTTTTAATACAAATTTCTGTTTTTTATTGACTGAAAAATCTTTCTGGAATGACAATTTAACTCTTAATTTGAATTTTGTCTTTTTAATCAAAAAATTGTTTTGTTTTTGTTAAAAATGCAGCTTTTTTGCTTAAAATTATTAGGTTTTGGATAATTCAACTTGTTTTAAATTCGTTATTTTTTGGTTAATATATCAATTATTACCTTTTTTGTTAATGGTTCATCATTTTAGTTTTAAAAACTTTTGTATTTCTGTTAAAAATTATTATTTTTTAATTAATTTCTTGTACTGAAAAAAACTTCCATTTGTGGTTGAAAATTTATATTTTTTAATAAAAAATTTGTCTTCTGGTAAAAAAATTTAACTTGATTGAAAATTCATTTTTTTTGTTCCAAAAATTCAACTGATTATTCATTTTGTGGTTGGAAATTATTTTTTTTATATACTGGTAATTAATATTTTAACTGAAAATTAACTTACTCCATTTTTGTTTAAAAACCCACCTTTTTTGGTTAAAAATTTAAATGTTTAGCTACAAAATTCCCCATTTTATTAAAAATTTATTTTTTGGTTAATGATTGATCATTTTAGTCGAAAAATCTTCTTTTTTTTGCATAAAAATTTAATATTTCGGATACAATTTTGTATTTTTCATTGTCTGAAAAATCTTTCTTGATTTAAAAATAAACACGTTTAAAAAAATTCTTCTTTGTGGTTAAAGTACTCATTTCTTATATATGGTAAAAATTTTATATTTTTAAATTAAAAATTAAATTTTTTTTTTAAATTAACCTGTTTCAGTTCACAATTCAACTTTTTTTTAAATTCGTCTTTTTTTTGTTGAATTAAACTGTGTTTGGTTAAGTTTCGAAAAACCTTTTTTTTTGTTTAAAACTCCTTTTTAACATTAAATTCTTTTACTGAAAAAATAATCTCTGTTTTTGCTAAAAAATTTATCATTAATTTTACCAATATTTTTTATTCACTTATTTTGTTAAAAAATCGTCCTGTTTGGCAGACAACTTAATCATTTTGATTGAAATTTCCGTTTTTTGTCTAAAATTCAACTTGTTCGTTTCAAATGCATTTTTTTGTTGTTGAAAATTTAACTATTTTGTTGAATTTTTTGTATGTACTGATAATAAATTTTTTAAACTGAAAATTGACTTATTTCATTTTGTTTATTGAAAATTCACTTTTTTGTTATAAATTCATGAATTTTGTTAAGAATTCATTTTTTGTTGTCGAGTATTTATTATTTTAGTTGCAAAGTCTGTTGTTTTTTTCTTGAAAATTGAACTGTTTTTTTGAAAAATGAACTACTTTATTGAAAATTCTTTCTTCTTATTAATTTCGTTATCTGAAAATATAACTTACGTTTCTGGTTGATAATTCATTATCCTCATTTTTTGGTAGAAAATAATTGTCCTTGATGTTTTTCTATTGATAATACTTGGAAAGAAGTGCAAAGAAAAATGAACAATCTACTTAAAATTGTAAATGAGTGGCTAGCACTAAATAATTTAGTTTCGAATTTAGGAAAAACTGCATTTATTACTTTTGGTAATTATTGTGATAGCATTCCTGTAAACTTAAAGGTAGAAATAGAAGATACATATATAAAGAAAGTAGAATAGTATAAATATCTAGGATTGATTATTGATCAGAATTTAAAAGGGGACAAACATATTGAATATTTAATCAATAAGACCAAATATTTAATTTATATTTTATCTACAAAATGTCTACATTTATGCAAACCGACATATTAAGAATGATATATTATGCTTTCTTTCACAATATTATAAATTATGGAATAATTGCCTGGGGTGCATCCTACATTAATGATATAAACTTATTGCAAAAAGTTCAAAAAAAATATTAAAAATTGTAAATAAAAATACTTTTGTAAGTGAAAACCCAATGAACCTTAGGCAATTATTTGCGTATGAATCACTCCACAACTATTATAATGTTAACAGTGATAAATTTGCTAAGTCAAATAGTATAACTAGAAATAAAAATATACAAATACCGAAAATTTACAAAACTGTAAATGACAAAAACAGCTATATCAATGCTATCAAATTGTTCAACAGTCTACCCAATGAATATAAATTACTAAATGTATCTAAAAGTTCGGACAGATCTACATTTAAAAAATTGATAAAATCCAATATTCTCGCTTAATTTTGTACAATATTTTCAAAGTTTTTGTAATGTTAGCAGCAACAGTAAATTTTATTTTTAATATTTTTGTCTCAAATTATAGTTATTTAGTCTTAAATTATATGTAAGTTAATTTTAATTAGTACCCCCGCACAGGTAATTTCATTTGCCTCTGGAGTTACAGGTTGTATATATTTCTTTTGCATGTTTATAACTTGTAACAAAAATGAATAAATTATTACTATTATTTAAAAGAAAATTCATCTTCATGGTTCAAAATCCATCATTTTGTTTTTAAACGCCATGTTTTGATTGAAGCATCATTTCTTCGATTGAAAATCTATCTATTTTGTTGCAAATTATTTTTTAAAGATTGAAAATTTTTTTTTTTTACTGAAATTTTAACTTCCACTTTTTTGTTTGTTTGAAATTTTAACTCTTTTAGTTAAAAGTTTCACTATTTGTGTGAAAAGTCGTCTTTTTTGTCATAAATTAAATATTTTTGGTCGAAATTGAAACTTTTTGTTTGCAAATGTAATTATTTTGTTAAAAATTCCTTTTATTTGGTTAAAAATTAACTTTTTCGTTTAAAATTTATATTTTGCTTTTAAAAATTCAACTCGTTTATAGAAAATTCGTTGTTTTGGCATAAAAATTACACATTTCGAATACCATTTCTGTTCTGTGATGAATTTTAAATCTTTCTTTATTGAAAATTTCATTTTTGTTAAATATTCATTTTATTTTGATAATACAAAAACGTCCTTTTTCTTATGGGAAAAATATGTTGAACTTGATGGGGCTTGCGAAACCTCCAAATATAATTTTCATTTTTTGCAAACAAAAAAAAAATTTTGTTTGAAGGTTCGAACCAATTCGAGGCAATCTGCATGGAAATTCGAAAAAAATGTGGACCACCCTAATCTACCATTTAATGACACTTGCTCAGTTAAAGCTTCAGCCTCAATTAAAAAAATATATATTCTGTTTCTATTTTTATTACAATTTGTCGCATCTGCAATGGCAATTATTATTTTTGTCTGATAATTTAAGACTTTACAATTTAAATAATTGCAGAATTCGATATTAAGGCATTGAATTTTGAAGTGATGAATTATTATAATTATTTTGATTTAGAAATTGTAAAGTTTGGAGCTTAAAAATGAATAATATTTTTAATTTATGGATAGTTTTAATGCTGGAAATAAGATTTAAAGAATGTAATAAAATAGATGTGAATTTAAAAAAGTGAGTGAATAGTGATACAAACAGTAGAAAATTTCAGTATTACTTACACTAGTATTAATTTTGTTTAATTATTCTTCCTCAGCAATTGCATATTAGTTAAAAACTTAAATTATATTTGAAATATTTTCGTCAGCGAAGAATTTCAATAATAATTTGAGCACATTTCTGATTAAAAAGTAAATTTCTTCTTTCTGATTATTTAAAGAAATTAAATATACGTCCAATAAATAAACTGTCAAAATAATTAAATTATCTGATATATAATAATTAAACAATAATTAAACCATTCTTGAAATTTAGTGTACACCTTTCATGAAATCTCGTGGAATCCCTAGAAATCTTTGCAATCCTTTGAACATCTGTGAATTCTTTTGAAAATTTTGTAAATCCCTTAAAGCTTTTAATATCACTTTCCGTGAAATATTTCGAAATATTACGAGATCCATTTAAAACTGATTAAAATCTTTCAAATACGAGATGTTGAATAGATCAGGGAAAACCTGGCAATCAGGGAAAAGTCAGAGATTAAAAAAAATGCTTTTTTTTCACTTATTGAAGATTTTTTATTAAAAATATAGAAGATTATAATTCTGGGTTTGAAATATGAATGTTCAGGGACACAAAAAATTTGATCAAGGAAAATCAGGGAATTTCAATAAATTTTAAAAATGAGAAATTTCTTGGAATATATTACAATCCATTAATATCTTTTAAATGGCATAAAGCTTCCTTGAAATCCCTCAAAAACCTTTATTATATTCAGAAATCCTTCGAGATTCTGTTAAATCTTTAGAAATCTTACGAAATCCTCTAAATTCCGTGAATGTACTTTAGAATCTTTTCAAATCTTTTAAAATCTTTTGAAACCCTGTGCACTTTTTTGATATATTTTCTTATCTCTTTAAATCCCTTTAAATATTCGAAATCTCAATAAAATCCCCTGATATCCTTAAAATTCGTGAAAATACCTCAGTACCACATTAAATCCTTTAAAATCCTCTAAAAACCCCTGGTTTAAGAAAGACGAAAAATTGTTAACTTGTAATGTTAATTGTTATAAACAAATTGTATTAACAAATGATGATATCGTGGAACATTCTCTTTCAAAATATATTTTAAAATTTAATGTTATTCATTAATTTTATAAACAAATTATATTTTTTTCACGTATAATAATAATTATATTTAATTCACATATAAGGTATTTTTAAGCGAAAAGAAACTGTTTTTTCCTCTAACCTTCCTGAAATTATATTACCTTTTTTTAATTTCGGAAAGCATTAATATTTTTTTAATTTATCAACAAATTATATTAGGAAATGCACTTTTTAGGCCAAAAAAATCTTTTTTCTTCTAACTTGCTCAAATTATATTGCCAATTATGTGCTTTGAAATAATTTTTCTATATATTAGTAATTGTTTATTTTGCAAATAATTTATATAAACAAATACAAATTATAGTCTTTTTAGGCGAAATGAAATAGTTTTTTCTTGTATTATTTTTTAAACTATATTTACAATAAATTGTCTAAATGAAATTTCGTTATACTTTACTATTTGTTTATTTTATAAAAAAATTAGGTAACCAAATGCACATTTTAGGCGTTTATTGGCAGAAAAAAATGGTTCATTTAGTTAGTCTTCTTAAAATTATATTGCAATTGACGTTATTTGACAAAATGTTATGAAAAAATGAAATTCGTCAATTTTATAAACAAATGATATAAAAAATACACATTGTAGGCGTTGATAAACAGAAAAACATTTTTTTCTTTTAGTTTTCAGGGTGTCGACTTGAACGGGTAACCGAGAATTTTATTGACCGGGAAATGATCGGGATTTTTAATATATTATTGTTTAAGAGTATTTATGTTTGTTTTTATTAGTTAGTAGGTGTTCTCATGCGTCCAAGAAGTTTTTATTAAAATAAGAAATTAACAAATAAACTTCAAGATACTTAATATTAATATACTTTTTTGTTCACGTGCTACCATTTAATGCACTTGGCTTAATCTACAAAATGTATCAATTTTACCTTCAAAACGCCGAGAAACGACCGCTTTCTTTTTATTAATTAAAAAGAGAGCTTATCATATGATTTGAAGAATGGAAATTTCCTTCAGTCTTTTTTTGATAATTTTTAAATATATCTATAATTTATAAAATAGAAAGAACTGGAACTGGCAGATTCCGTAAAAAAATATAATTTCACATGGAACGGGAATTTTTTAAATAATTATAATTCGAATTTAGAATATAGGAGGTAAAAAATCCCTTTTCCAAGTCAGGATTTATGACAATTTAAAAGTTCCAGATTTTAGAAAAAGAAAATTGCTTTGACTTGTTTGTAGAGTTACGTTGTTCGTTGCGAATTTATCTTTTGTTAGTTAGAAATGCAACTACCTGCAGTTAAAAGTTCAAATCTTTTGTTAAAAATTAATTTTTTGTTCATAGATTCATAATTTTATTTGAAAATTCATCTCTTTTTGAAAATGTAATTACTTTGTTGAAAATAAATTTTTAACTAAAAATTCCACTATTCCAGTAGAAAATTTAACTGTTTTGCAGAAAATCCATTTTTGTTGTTATTAAGAATTAGATTTTTCAAGGAAAAAACGAATATTCGATTTTTGGTTAAAAATTTATCTTTATTTGATAAAAACTCAACTATTCAATTGAAAAATGATGTTTTTCATCTAAAAATTAAACTATTTGTTTGAAAATTTATAACTGTACCATTTTTTTGAAAAATGGATCTTTTATAGCTCAAAATTTAATAATTTTAATGAAAATTTGTCTTTTTTAATGGAAAATTCAACTATATCGTTAAAAATTCACGTGTTTTGTTAAAAAATCGACCTTTTTGGTGAAAATGATTTAAAGTTAATCTCCTTGCTTAAAATTCCTTTTTTCCGTTAAAAATTCGATTATGCCAGTTTGATATTTATTATTTTAGTTGAAAATTCTTCTTTTTGGTTGGATATAAAATTACTTGGTTGAAAGTTACACACTTTTATTGAAAATTATTTTTTTTTGGCTGAAGATTCATAATTTTATTTGAAAATTCATCTCTTTTTGAAAATGTAATTACTTTGTTGAAAATCAATATTTTTACTAAAAATTCAGCTATTCCAGTAGAAAATTGAACTATTTTGCTGAAAATCTATTTTGTTGTTTTTAAGAATTAGATTTTCAATGGAAAATACGAATATTCTATTTTTTGTTGAAAATGTATCTTCATTTGATAAAAATTCAACTATTTAATTGAAAATTGATATTTTTTATTTAAAAATTAAACTATTTATTTGAAAATTTGTAACTTCCATTTTTTTGAAAATTAATAAACTATTATTTAAAATTTAACAATTTTGATGAAGAAATTCACGTGTTTTGTTACAAAATCGACCTTTTTGATGAAAATGATTGAAAGTTAATCTCTTTTGTGTTAAGAATTCGAGTATTGCAGTTTAGTATTTTTTATTTATGTTGAAAATTTATCTTTTCAGTTAGAAATAAAATTACTTGGTTGAAAGTTAAACACTTCTGTTAAAATTAATTTTTTTGGTTGAAGATTCATAATTTTAGTGTAAATTCATATCTTTGGATGAACATTCATTTTTGACTAAAAATTCAATTATTCGATTTTGGTTAAAAAATTATCTATTTTTTTATTTGAAAAATCGTATTTTTTGGTTGCTCATTGTTTTTTTAAAATATCAAACTTAATTATTTAAGCTTTATTTCTCAATTTATCGTTTTTAGTAAAAATGAGGGTTTTCTTGAAATTTCAACTATTTCAGTTGAAGACTCATTGTTTTAGTCGAAAACTCATCTTTCTGGTTTAAAATTTAATTTTTCTAGTTGAGGATTTATCATTTTAGTTGAAATTTCATCGGTTAGGGTGAAAATTAATTTTTCCAACTAAAAATGTAACTAATCCATTTTTTTAAGCGTTACTTTTTTAAGCTCAAAATCCAAGTATTCGGTTAAAAAATTGTCTTCTTCAATTGAAAATTCATCTATTTTGTTAAAAATTAATGTATTATGTTGCACAAATGTATTTTTTAGTAGAAAATTAATATTTACAAAAAATTAATTTTATTGTTTGAAAATTTCTCTTTTTGGTGGTATATTTATGTATTCCAGTTAAATATTCATGATTTTAGTTAAAAATTCATCTTTTTGTTTAAAATTCAACTGTTCCACTTGACCGGGATAAAGCATTCAAACAATTTAATTTTGTTTTTCAAATTACCTCGTCAATAATGTACTAAACAAGTGACATATAAAAATATAAGAATACAGCTATGTTATCTTATCTCAATATTTACATTTGTACATGATTTGTTTATAAAATAAACAAATAATAATACATAACAAAATTTGTTGTGAAAACGTCATTGGCAATATAATTTCAGCAAGGTTAGAAAAAAGAACGACTTTTTTCACTTAAAAACGGCTTATATGCGAATTTGTTTATATAATTTGTTTGTAAAATAAACAAATATTAATGCATTGATAATTTTTCTCATAAAATATCATTAGCGATATAATTTCAGCAAATCTAGAAGAAAAAACAATTTATTTTCACTCAAAAACGCCTAAAATGTGCATTTGTTTATATAATTTGTTTAAAAAATAAACAAATATTGATGAAGGATAACACTTGTTTGAAAACATTGATAATACAATTACTATGGAATTTCAGAGCAGAAATTTACTTTAAAGATGAATATCACCTAATGTCGATTTTTTGTTAATACTATTTGTTTATAATTATTAAATTTACAAGTTAACATTTTTTTTCTTTCTTGTACCTCTGTGCGTTTAAAAAAATGGCACTTCGCTGTTTGCATTCACATAACAATTAAAAAACAAAACAAAAATAAAAAAAATTACTGAGATCATTTTCTGAAAAATGTAGTTCTGAATTGGAAAAAAAATATCAAAAATCGGTTCATAATTGCGTTCTAAATGTCCTTTTGAACCTCGTTTTTTTACTTTACCGCACTGTGGACCGTCAAGATTGCTGGGACATTCACCTTCGTGTTCTGGCTGCTTTTAGATGAAGAGAGTGAAGTATTAATGTGTGTATCATGTGGGTGTGTTGTGTGTGTGTGCCTTGGTGTGGATGTGTGGTGTGCGACGCCGCCGCAGTCTGATAACTGGCTGGTGTTTGTGTGGGAGTGTTGTATTTCCTTTGCGTTCGGAGTCATATATTGTCATTTCATTACACAATTATATGTCTAGAGTGTGAATTTCAATAAAATAAAGGTAATTACTATTTTCCTAAATCGTGTGTATCGCTTCTTAGCATTAAAAAATATTATAATTGTCTTTGTAACATAATTATATGTCATCGATCGGCTAAGAGTTAAGAGGTTAGAATTTTGCGAAAGGACAAGTTTTGGGTCAAAGTCGGTAAAGCTTTTATTTCTTTTAGCTTCACCGATAAAATATAGAAAAAAAGTAATTTTATTGTTATTTGTAAATTTCTTATTAGTTAGTATTATGCATTTCTTTATTAGATTCGTGATTACGTAGAATGTGTACAGTCTGTGACGCTTAAAACTGTACTTTAAATCAGATTCCTGACCTAGCACATAGTTTGGATTACATTTATCAAATTTCTTTAAAAAAATTGAATGAAAGTTAAAAATGAGAACTTTTAAATGCTTCAGGGATCACAGTATGTCCTCTGTTTCCCTGTTTTTTCTTCAAATTTCCCGTTTTCCCCCTATTCTCGAAAAACATCCAATTTTTACGTAGAAGAAATTGTACCGTCTTAATTGAGAACATTAAAAATTGAAGAATTTCTCATTAAAACTTGATACTTCAGAATTTTTTAATTAATAGCGTTTGATATTGAACAATTTCTATTTTCGTGAATCCAACTATTTTTTGTTAAAAGTTCATTCTTTCTGGTTAGAAATTCGACTATTTAGTTGGAAATTCATCTTTTTGGTTAAATATTTATTGTTCTCGGTTAAAAATTTTACTGTCTTCTAAACAATTCCTCTCTTTGGCATAAATATTCGACTATGTGGTTAGAAAATCACCCATTTGGTTGAAA
This sequence comes from Druon quercuslanigerum, assembly GCA_010014905.2. NCBI lineage: Eukaryota > Metazoa > Arthropoda > Insecta > Hymenoptera > Cynipidae > Druon > Druon quercuslanigerum. Next base: position 1,186 of record JAAAKG020083138.1, on the reverse strand, counting down.
ATTCTTCACTTTTGATTGAAAGTTCAACTATTTGGTTGTAGATTCAACTGTTTGTTTAAAAATCAATTTTCCATTTTCAAAATTCATTTATTTGGTTAAAAGTTCATATTTCACGATTTGCAACGCTCTATTTGTTGAAAATTAAGCTTTTCAGGCTGATAATTCAACTGTCTTCTAAAAAATTTCTCTTTTTGGATTTAAAGTTCAACTATTTGGTTGAAAATTCAATAGATTTTACATAAAGAAAATTAATTCTTTTTGGTTAAACACTGAAATATTTAATTGGAAATTTAAATGTTTTTCTAAACATTTATCTTTTTGGTTGTAAAATTAAAATATCTTGTTGAATATTCACCATTTTGATAGGAAGATCATCTTTCTGGATTGAATGATCGTATTATATAATCATATTTTTTGTTGGTAGTTTAACTGCCTTCTGAATACTCGTGTTTTTGCATAAATATTCAACAATGTGGTTAAAAATTAATTTTTTGTTTTGAAGATGCAACTTTTCGGCTAAAAATTCATGTTAGTTGAAAATTCAACTATTCAGGCAGATCCTTGTGTCTTGAAAATTCATTTTTTTTTTAGTTGAAAATGAACATTTTTGTGGAAACTTCATGTTACTTCTAAAAATGTCACATTTTTGTTTAAAAATTCAACTAGTTGCATAAAAATTTAACTATTCTGTTGAACATTACTCTTTTTGGTAGTTAAGTAATCTTCTTGGTTAAAAGTTGATCTTTTTGGATGAAAACTTACTTTTTTAGTTGAAAATTCAACTATTTGGCTACTGCTGGATTCAGAATTAAACTACTTTTTAAAAATTCATTTTTTTTAAACCTCACCGACTTGGTTAAAAATTCGTCTTTTTTGCTCAAATACAACTGGTTGAAAATTAATTTTTTAAACTAAAATTGACAATTCCATTTGTGGTTCAGAAAAAATCAGTTGAAAGTTTAACTATTTTTTGGCTTACAATTCACTTTTCTTCTCTAAAAATTCATTTAAATGGTTGAGGATTAAATTTTGGTTTAAAGCCGTTTTGTCGTTTTATTAAGGCAGTGTCTAATAATCACGAAATTTCGTGATTAATAGCCAGTTCACCGATCTGAGCTATTTATCACGAAATTTCGTGATTAATAGCCGATTCAAAGATCTGGGCTATTTATCACGAAATTTCCGT
>JAAAKG020083127.1:0-16705 GCA_010014905.2 Druon quercuslanigerum | reverse complement strand
TATTATTTTCTATTTTCTTTTATTATTAAATTATTAATTCTTGAGTTTTAAAAATATATAAATACAAATTATTAAATTTTTATAATATTATTGTCATATTATTAATATTATTTAATTAATTAATATTATGATTGTATTATATATTTAAAATATAATATAGAAATTTAAATTTTCTATTAAATTAAAATAGATATTATTTAATTATTATTAAATTATCAAAATAAGTTTAGTAGTTTTATTAAATCCTTAAGTTGCAAATTTTAAATTTTAAATTAATCGACTGGAAATTTCTATTTTTTCGATGCCAGATTCTTTAACTGGGATCTTTATAAAAAATTCAGCAATATTTAAAACAAGATGACAAATTTAATGATTTTTTAAACGAATTTAAAAAACAAATGCATTATTTGGAAATCTGCGGACGATGAAATTTTATTTCTTCTATGTCTGTCTTTTTAATTGCAAACTTTATGATTATTTTGGCCAAATGCATAATTAGTTGATAAATTTTAAATTAAAAAAAAAAAATGAACAAACTTATTATTTGGGCTTCTTTCGAGGGAAATTTTGTTGTCAGTTGTCAGTTTTGGTTAGAATATAGAGTATTATATTCTTTGTTCAGAATTTATTGGTATTCGCTAAAAATTAATATAATTAAATTAAATTATTAAATTTTTTAATTAAATAATGAAATAATTTTTAAAAGATTGTTTGAAAGGGAACAATTTATTTTTGGATTTGGTGGAAAAAAAGATTCAAAGAATAATGGTGCAAAGCTCTTGTTGACTAGAGCTTCATATAGAAGGTGCTGGTCTTCTTTAGGTACTGTCCAGGTAAATGAAAATTAATGATAGGCGAATCGCGGTTTAGGACTCCCAGCAGAGCTCCTTTCCTAAGAAAATCCCTCAAGTCTTTCCAAATGGCGTCTGATTTAACATCGCTTTGCTGCTCTATGTTGTCTTGCTCCAACCAGTGGAGCACTTTCATATACCCAAACAATCCACTCCGCGCATTATCACCATTATTATTAATGACCCTTTTTTGTAGGCTGAACTGAGGTTGTCCATAAATTTTGTTCAGTGCAATAACAACAGTCGGATGAGAAATGAAAGATCTCTTCAGTGCGAGGCGAGGATTCTAAAGAGGTTACAAATTAATTGCCCAGAATCTGCATGGCCTCTCTATTTTTTACGACGCTTTGGATTTATCTACGGATGATTCTAGGGCTTTGAAACTTTTAACGTTCCACTTCCTAGTCCTTTTAGAAAAAGTTTTAAATTATCAGTTTATAGGGAAATCCTTCAATAGCCCGCCCTTCTATAGCCCTTCTCAGAATTGACGCCGCGCCGCAGGTAGGTGTAACAGGAGCTGCGCGGGGAGCGCGGAGTCTGCGGTTGTCACTCAAGCGAGCAGTCAGGCGCGAAAAATCAAAAGCGAAGTGGGCTATAATGAGTTAGTTCCCACCCACCGTCAGCCACATAATCGGCGTTATAGAAGAGTTTCACTGTATTTTGATCACAAAAATTTTTGGACATTTTAAGTTACGATCTTTATAAAACTGAATTAGACTAAACTGAAACAATTAAATCAATAATACTGTTTTTAACTGATAAATCAGTTTTTTTTCAAATTTTCATTGATATGAATAGTAAATATATTGTAACAGTCTCCCTTAAAGTGAAAAATAAAACATGTTTTCCTCTGTAACGATAACATATTGCATTTGCAACAAAGAGAATGAATTTCCAGACAAATAGTGGAAATTTGAGTCAAAAAGATGAATTTTAAAACAAATTAGGAATTTGCAACCAAAGCGATCAATTTGCAACTAAAATAATGAATTTGAAATAAAAAAATAAATTTTGAAAAAAATAATTTCCATAAAAAAGTTCATTTTTAACCAAATAGTTGAAGTTTAAAACCAAGAAGGATGATTTTTTCACAATATGTGAAATTTCACAAGCCAGCGAGACGAATTTCCTTCAGAATACAAGAATTTTTAATTAAAAAGATCAATTTTGAATCAAAAATAGAAAATCATTACATTTTTAGTTTGAGATGGTAAATTTAAATTTAAAAAACAAATTTTCAAAAAAAGTTGGAAAATTACCACCAAATACTTGACCTTTCTACCAAAAAATATGCAGTTTTAATTCAATAATTGGATTTTCAGCTAAAGAATATAAATTTTTAATTAAAAACGTAATTGTTAAATCTGTAGTTAGGAAGAGAATTTTGTACAAAAAAATGGAATTTTCAGCAAAATTAATTTTTTCAACCAAAGTGATAAATTTTGTAATAAAGTGATCAATCTTTAACTAAAATAAATAAATTTTACACCAAGAAGACGAATTTTCAATCAGAAAGCTGAATTTTCTACAAAAAATACTATTTTTAAAATAGAACCATCAATTATCATCTAAAAGCATCAATTTTGAACCATAAATGGTTTTAAAAAACTTATATTTTTAAGCAAACCTAACAAATTTCGATAAAGTCGTAGCACAGCATATCGAAATTGATTAATTTTTAATTAAACAGTTTTATTTTTAACAAAAAAATATAAATTTTTTGACAATTAAATTTTCGACTAAAAAGAATGACATTTGCAAAATTATTTAATTTTCAAAAAACAATTATATTTTTAACCAAAAAAAAAATCTTTTAACAGGAAAAAGGAATTCTGAAGTTGATTGAAAACATGAAAAAAAAGAATTCTATAAAAACGAATAAAAGAGGAAAAGAGGGGAATAGGAAAAAGACTGTAAATAAATTGCGATAAATAAATAGAAAGTTTGTTAATGTATAGACTAAAGAATAAAAGTTTTAAAAAAATTGAATTTTAACCTAAAGAGATTATTTTAAAAAATGTATTATTTAATATTTCAAGAATAAAAAATTTAAATTTAAAATCCTAAGCAATTGAAATAATTATTAAAAAAAAAATAATTTTCTTTAAACTGTGTACACTTTTTATTAAGTCGGTACATTTTCAACCGCGAGGGATAATTTGCTATCAAAGACGATACATTTTTTACAAAAATATTCGATTTTTTGAACAAATCGTTCCGTTTTTAATGTAAAAGTATCATTGCTAAACAAAAGAATAAACCATTATATTTTGAGTTACAAATAATAGATTTAGAAAATATTTTTACACATAATTTTTTACTAAAATGGTGCATTTATAACAAAACATAAATTTCGAACCAATTAGTTTAACTTTGAAACAAACTGCTGAATTTCCTACCAAATTGAAAGTTTTTAAAGCTAGAGATGGAAATTTTCTACAAAATAGTTCAATATTCAAACTAAAAATGTGAATTTTAAACCTGATACTTGATTCCTACACAGTAAATCCCCTGGAATAAAATTTATCTTTAAATCAGACAAAAACGCTGCAGTACGTTTATCTGACAAAAGAAAAAATTTATTTGACACATGTGATATGTCAAACGGCTGCGTCTAGGTTCACCGAAAAAATTATTAAAATTTTTTTTTATTTATTTAATTAAATTAAAATTATGTAAATGACTTTAAGCAAAAAATTATTCACCTATACTCAAAGAGTACGTAGGCTGCACTTTGGTAAGTTTATAGTGATTGTTTTTGTTTTTGAACCAAGACATATCTCATATGTCAACAAAAATTTACGTAAGGTAAAATTTATCTTCCGAAAGATTAAATTTATATTTCGTCAGATAAAGTGCTGCAGAGTTTTCATCGAGCTTAAAGATAAATTTTATTCCTGAGGTTTACGGTATAATTATTGTTACTTGATACTTGATGCATGATACTTGAAAGTTGACAGTTGACAGTTGACAGCTGACAGTTGATATTGGACAGTTGATAGTTAATATTTAGTATTAGGTAGTTGGTAAATGGTAGCTGGTTTGACCAGCGACAATCGATATTTAATATTTTTTAGCAGATAGGTGTTAATTGTCATTTTAAAGTTGATATGTGTGAATTGTTATTTGATAGATGATCCTTGATAGTTGATAGTTGATATCTGATAGGTAACAGTTGATACTTTATAGCGTAAAATGGATAGTTCGTAGTTGATTACTAATAGACAATACTTGACTGTTATTTGACGGATAATAGTTGATATGTGTTAACTGTTTTTAACGTTTAATAGCTGATATTGGATAGTTGATGATTGATAATTGATACTTGATACTTGACTTTTTTAACTAGAAACTTGATTGTTGATAGTTGAAAGCTAACAGTTTACATTGGACAGTCAATAGTTAATATCTGATATTTTTTAGGTGTTAATTATTATTTTATAGTTTAAAGTTGACAGTTGATATTTGATAATTGATACTTGATACTTGATAATTAATAGTTGATACATGATACCTGGTAGTTGGTAGTTGACAGTTAATAGTTGACAGTCGACCTTTTGCAGTTAAAAGATGATATTTGATAGCTGATAGATAAAAATTTGTAACTGATAGTTGATATAGGTTAACTTTTATTTTACAGTTGCTAGTTTATATATGGTAGTAGGTAATTAATACTGTATACTTTAAATTTGATAGTTGTTCATCGATAGTCGATACTTGATGCATGATACTTGATTCCAAATTAGTGTTACTTGGAACTTGACACTTGATTCCTGAAACTTGACACCTGATACATCATAGTTGATAGTTGATAGTTGACACTTGACTGTTAACATTGGATGGTCGATATTTAATATTTGATAGTTGATATGTGTCAGTCGTTATTTAATAGTTCATAGTTAACAGATGATATCTGATAGTTAATAGTTAATACTAGATTCATGATAATTGATAGTTGATAAATGACGCTTCATAATTAATTCCTAAATATTTTTAATTTGATATTTGAATCCTAATACTTGATACTTAATACATGATACTTAATACTTGATGGTTGTTAGTTTTCAGTTAATAGTTGACAGTCGACATTTGACAGTTGGAAGATGATATTTGATAGCTGATAAACATAAATTTTTAATTTATAGTTGATATGTGTTAACTTTTATTTGACAGCTAATAGTTGGTATGTGTTAACTGCGTATTTGACACTTGATAGTTGATATTTGATAGTTGATAATTGATAGCTGATACTTGATGCATGATACTTGATTCCAAATTATTTGTACTCGAAACTCGACACTTGATTCCTTAAACTTGGTACCTAATACATGATAGTTGATAGTTGATAGTTGACACTTGACTGTTTACATTGGACATTCGATATTTAATATTTGATATATGACAGTTGATAGTTGTCAGTGGCTATTTTATAGTTTAGAGTTAACAGTTAATATTTGGTTGTTATGGTTTGATACTAGATACTTCATAATTGATGGTTGATATATGACAGTCAATAGTTGGCAATCAATATTTGACAGTCGAAAGTTGATAGATGTTGATTGTTAATTTATATTAGATATGTGTTAACTGTTATTTGACAGTTGATAGTTGAGATGTGTTAACTAGTATTTGACACTTGATAGTTTTATTTGATAGTTAATAATTGACAGTTGATACTTAATGAAAGATACTTCTTTCCTAATTATTGTCACTTGCAATTTGATACTCGATTCCGTAAACTTGACACCTAATACATGATAGTTTATAGTTGATAGTTGATAGTTGACACTTCACTGTTTATATTGGACAGTCAATATTTAATATTTGATATTTGATAGTTCATTGTTGTCAATTGCTATTTTATAATTTATAGATAACAGTTGATATCGGATATTTAATAGTTTATACTAGAATCTTGATAATTGATAGTTGATTGATGACACTTCATAGTTAATTCCTAAATATTTGTAACTCGATACTCGATTCTTAATACTTAATACTTAATACACAAAACTTTATACTTGATAGTTGTTAGTTGACAGTTGATAGTTAACAGTCAATATTTCACATTTGGAAGATGAAAATTGATATTTTATAGTTGATAGCTGTTGATTGTTAATACATAGTTGATATGAGTTAACTTGACAGTTGATATTGGATAGCTGATAATTCTTAGTTGACACTTGATGCATGATACTTGATTCCTAATTATTGTTACTTGAAATTTGATACTCGATTCTTGAAATTTGATACTTAATGCATGATACTTGATACCCTATAGTTGATAGCTTACAACTGAGTGTTTACATGGGACAATCAATAATTAATATTTGATATTTAATAGTTGATAGATGTAACTTGCAATTTTATAGTTTGTCGTTGACATTTGATATTTGATAGTTAATAGTTCTTACTTGACACTTGATAATTGATACCTGATACATGATCCCTGATACTTGATTCCTAATTATTGTTACTTGATACTTAAAACACGATACATGATACTTGATAGTTGGTAGTTGTCAGTTAATAGTTGACAGTCGATATTTGACAGTCGAAAGATGATAGTTGACAGCTGATGGATGTAAATTTTTAACTGAAAGTTGAAATGTGTTAACTATTATTTGACAGTTGATATTTTATATTTGATATCTGATAATTGAGAGGTATCAATTGTTATTTTATAGGTTATAGTTAACAGTTGATATTTTAAAGTTAATAGTTGATACAAGATACTTGATAATTGATAGTTGACAGATGACACCTAATACTTAATTTCTAAATATTTGTAACTTGATATTCGAATCCTAATACTTGATATTCGATATACGATTCAATTATACTTGATAGTTGTCAATTGACAGGTAATAGTTGACAATCAATATTTGACAGTCGGAAGTTGATATTTAATATTTTATAGTTGATTGGTGTTGATTGTTAATTCATAGTTGATATGTGTTAACTGTTATTAGCCAGTTGATAGTTGAGATGTGTTAACTAGTATTAGCACTTGATAGTTGATATATGATAGTTGATAATTGATACTTGATAATTGATAGTTGAAACTTGATGCATGATACTTGATTCCTAATTATTGTTTCTTGAAATTTGATACTCGATTCCTTAAACTTGAGAACTAGTACATGATAGTTGATAGTTGATATTTGACAATGGACTGTTTACATTAGACATTCAATATTTATATTTTAATATTTGATAGTTGATAGGTGTCAGTTGTTATTTTATGGTTTATAGTTAACAGTTGATATCTGATACTTAATAGCTAATACTAGAATCTTGATAATTGATAGTTGATAGATGACACTTTATACTTAATTCCAAAATATTTGTAACTTGATACTTAAATCTTAGTACTTGATACTTTATACATGACACTTGATACTTAATAGTTGTTAGTTTTCAGTTGATAGTTGACAGTCAATATTTAACAGTCGAAAGTTAATATTTGATATTTTATAGTTGATAGCTGTTGATTGGTAATTTATAGTCGATATGTTATAACTGTTATTTGATAGTTGATAGTTGATAGTTGATAGTTGATATTTGATAGTTGATATTTGATAGTTGATAATTTATAGATGATACTTGATGCATGATACTTGATTCCTAATTATTGTTAATTTAAATTTGATACTCGATTCCTTAAACTTGACAACTAATACATGATAGTTTATAGTTGATAGATGACACTTGACTGTTTATATTGGACAGTCAATATTTAATATTTGATATTGGATAGTTTTTAGTTGTCAATTGCTATTTTATAATTTATAGTTAACAGTTGATATCTGATAGTTAATAGTTTATTCTAGATTCTTGATGATTGATAGTTGATAGATGACACTTGATACTTATTTCCTAAATATTTGTAACTTGATATTTAAATCTTAATACTTGATATTCGATACACGATACTTAATACTTGATACTTGATAGTTGTTAATTGACAGTTAATATTTGACCGTCGGCAGTTGATATTTGATATTTTATAGTTGATAGCTGTTGATTGTTAATTTATAGTTGATATGTGATAAATGTTATTTGACAGTTGCTAACTACTATTTGACACTTCATAGTTGATTTTTGATAGTTGATAATTCATATTTGATACTTGATAGATGATACTTGATAATTCATAGTTGTTAGTTGTTAGTTGATATTTTACAGTCAATATTTGACATTCGGAAGTTGATATTTGATATTTTATAGTTAATAGTTCCTACATGACACTTAATAATTGATAGTTGATACATAAGACTTGTAACGTGATTCCTAATTATTGTTACATGATACTTGATAAAGGATACATGATACCTGATAGTTAATAGTTATCAGTTAATAGTTGACAGTTCATATTTATAGACGGAAGATGATATTTGACAGGTAAAAGAGGTAAGTTTTCAACTGATGGTTAAAATGTGTTAACTATTATTAGACAGTTGATATTTTTTATTTGATAGTAGGTAGTTGATACTATTAATTTCAAATTTAATAGTTGATATTCTCTTGTTGATACCCTCAAATTGACACCTAATACATAATAGTAGATAGTTGATAGTTCATAGTTGATAAGTGATAGTTAATAGCTGATAGTTAACACTTGACTGTTTATATTGGACAGTCGATATTTCATATTTGATATCTGACAGTTGATATGTGACAATCGTTATTTTATAGGTTATAGTTAACAGTTGATACTTTAAAGTTAATAGTTGATACAAGATACCTGATAATTGATAGTTGATAGATGACACTTGATACTTATTTCCTTGATATTTGTAACTTGATATTTAAATCTTAAAACTTGATATTCGATACACGATACTTGATACTTGATACTTGATAGCTGTTAATTGACAGTAAATAGTTGACAGTCAATATTTGACAGTCGGAAGTTGATATTTGATATTTTATAGTTGATAGCTGTTAATTGTCAATGAATTGTTTATATGTGAAAACTTTTATTTACAGTTGATAACCACTATTCGACACTTGATAGTTGATATTTGATAGTTGATAATTCATAGTTGATACTTGATGCATGATACTTTAATCCTAATTATTGTTACTTGAAATTTAATCCTCGATTCTTTAAACTTGATATTTGACATTTGATAGTTGATAGTTAATAATTAAAGAGTGAAGTGTTTGGTTAAAATTGAATCTTTTCTAGATAAAAAATAAAATAATTAGCTCAGAATTAAGGTAGTTTTTCAAGATTTGACTATTTCTCTTTATCTGAAAATTAAACAATCTTATTGTCGATTTAATTACTTTGCCAACCAAATATTTTTTTTTTTGTTCGCAATCATTTTCTTACTGAAAATTAAAATAAATCATTTTTGCTGTAAAATATAGTTAATTTAGTAGAAGATTTAACTACTTGGTTTGGAAATTGACATTCTTAGTTCAATCTTTTTCTGTAAGTGCTTTGAAGTTGTGAATTTTCCAGAAGTGAAGTTCGAGACCAGCTAAATGTTTCGCAATACTTATATTTAAAAAAAATTAATTTCTAGAGCCACGGAGTTTTATAGACCAAAATAGAAATTTTAAATTTTTCTCTCTTCCTAAGATAAAAAAATTTCGGAACCACTTCTTCCTTCAGAAGTATTCTTTTAGAAAATCTTGGACTTAAAGAACTCTTTTTTCCTCTCAAACAATTTTTATTTTCTTAGCTCTATTTGATCTTTTATTTTTTAACCCAGTCAACGACTTCACTTAACTTTAGTCTTCCGCCTAGAGGAAAATTAAAGTTTCTCATGAACCACACGTGTGCAGCTGCTACTAAGCGTGTCCTAAGAAACTTTTTATAGTTTTTATAACTCCCACCTCGTATCAGGCGCCGCTTTCAAAGTGGAAAATTAGAGCGAAAAAACTTTATGAGCTTACCGACGCAAGCTTCAAGGGGCGAGAGATTCCTTCCTTCACCCTCTTGTACTCAACGGGAGACTTCTGCTCCAGGGCATTAATTACTCTGGCCGGAAAAGTCAACTTCACCCCCCACACAATTCGCACGGATGTCAAACTGAATCTCTCTCAGTCATTAGATTTTTATCCGGTTGAAAATCATGCTACGAAATTAGTGTCGGCGAATTTCATTCTGGAGAAAATCCCGAAACGAATAAATTAGATCTTTTAAGGGGCTGACTTAACTGTCGTTAACGCTTGGGGCATTTAATTAAAATTGTAATTAATACACTCAGTTTAATATAAGAAGGCGATTAGTTTTATCTCTCATTTTTTTTTAAATTAGTAATAATAACTTAAAGCAACATGGCATTTATCTTCCAGTTAACAAATCTTCGCGATAAAGTAAATTATTTAATTTAAAACAATCCTGATACAAAATTTAGTTTAAAAGTTTATCTTTAACGTTTCAAGCTTTTTTCCAGTGTTTATAATTTTGAATTATCACAATGACAGTAATTTTTTTTTTTTTATGTCACATTTTTCAAAAATTCATCTTATGTATAGAATATCCTCAACATAAAAACAGGAATCTAACCACCAAATTTAGAAAAACACAATTAAGTTCTCCTATTGTTATTATAAAAAAGCTTTAGTAAAAATAATTTTGCTAAAAGAATCTTTGGAAAAAATAAAGAACGGAAAACAAAAATTAGAAGGCCACCAACACATTTCCGTTTCTTTCTTTTATTTCTTTTGCCTTTTTGAATTTTATTATTATCAAATAACAATTAAAGAACATCCATAAATAATTAGCTACAATGATTCCTAAATAATTTTAGTAACTTTAATTTAATTGAATAACTAATTAATATTTCTTAATTTTTCTTAACTTTTCTCATCTTGATAAGGGTGCTCTATGAGTCCCTAAAAGTTAGTGAATTGTATTTATTAATGTCTTTTTATTGTGATTTGATAATAGCAAAAATAAAAAAGAAGAAAAGCATTAAAAAAAGGAAAAGAAACGGGATTTTTTTGGCCTTCTCTTTTTTCTTCCGTCCTTTATATTTTTGTCAAGGGATTTGCTTGCATAGAAATTTTTTTTGAAAAGGGAAAAATTTTTTAAATTATAATAGAAACATTTTACGTTGGTTGTCCAAATCTGGCCGCTGGATGTTTGGTTTTATTTTCAGAAATTTTATATATTTTAAAAATAGTACAGAATAGGTTCTAAACAAAGGAAAATCGAGGTCTTAATTTCTCAAGTTGAAGCCTCAAAAATAAAATTTTAGGATTAGGCATTAAAAATAGATTTATTTTTTACATTTAAAACTTTTAAAATATTAGTCATTTTAAACAAGACTTAAAAAAATCTATCGAATTAAAAGGGTTAGAATTGTGCAATTTTGAAAATTAGAATAACATACAGCCATTTTTTGTGTGTTTTTTTCATTTTTAATTTTCAGTATAATATTTCCTAATTTTCCGATTTTTAGTTGAAGCTCAGAAAAAAATTCCAACTAAAAGCCTGTGATTAAAAAATTTCAAGAATTAATAATAATACTAAATAAAGTTGTAAAATTTAAATAATTAAAAATTTTTTAATTAAAAATGTCGTTGTCTTATACCTGGCTGATCGAATAGTTTCTTTAATTTTTAGTGGTTATTGCGTGGTTATAAGTTTTAAAGTGGTTGTAAGTTTTAAATTTTCATGCTGAACGCCTAATTTTCAATTTTTCTTTTATACGTTTTCATAATGAAATGAAAATCGAAATTACTACTTATTTTTTTTGAAGTTTTACAAAAAAATTAAATTTGAAAGGTTGATAATTGGAAATTTTTCATTTTTAATGGTGAAATTGACGGTGAGCTCTTTTTTGATTTTTTTCAGAAAAAGGTTTTTTTTTCAATTTTAATCCTAAATTAGAATTTTTAGTATATAAAATCAGTTTTAAATTATAGACTTTCAATTGTTTTGAATTCTACACATTTAATTTAGTTTAAAATTTCTAAGTGTCCTAAAATCGCTTCAAAATAAAGATTCTTTAAATTTAAAAGGTTTCGGTTTTAAATTTTTTTTCTTAACATTTTTATACTTTTAATCATAAATAAAACGACTTCTAATCCTTTACATTTTATATAATTCAAAATTTAAATTTTAGTCTGAAAATACAATAATTTTCATTTTAGCTTTTAAGTTTTCCTTTTTCTAAAAAGTTATTCCGAAATCTTTCAATTTCAAAATTCTCAAATACAAAAAATTGTTCAATTTCAAATGCTTTGAATTAGCAATAAACGAATTTGAACTCCTTTCTAATAAAGTTGACTAATTAAAAAAAAATTATCATCAAATGTTGCAGTGTTTCATCTTATTATGAAACTTATATGAAACTCGCTTAATCTGTTTTTTCTGAAATGGCACGACTTTTCAATTTGAAATTATTTTTTATTGTATAAAAAAGGATGAAAACTTTCAATATTAAAAAAAATAATAATAAAGGCTCTGGAAAATTATTTAATTACTTTAGAGCGAATTTCTAATGACAGAATAAGTAGAAATTAATTTTTTTAATATCAAAAATAATTCAACGAGAGGTTAATTACTCCTAAAATCTGATAATCTCATATCTTGGTTATCCTTGAAATGCTTGAAACATTTTTCAAAATGTTTCTATATTTTTTATTTTTTCATTTGACTTTCTATAATGAAGACATCCTGCTAATTATATTGAGGTTAAACAATTTTTGTGGGCAGGATAATTTTTTCTTTTATTAAATTAAAATTTTCATGTTAATACTAAAATAAACAAAAAAATTATTCTAGATGTTTCTATTCATCTACAAAAGTTGTACAACTACAATTACAATAATTCTGAGTTATAATCAGAATTTACTGAAATAATTTATTTCCCTCACTCTTTTATTATTATTATTGGGTTACAATTATACTTTTCTTAAATAATTATTAAATTACTAATTGTTATAGTTTTTTTTAGATTTGAAGAGCAGTAATGTGATAACATCATACCTCAGGAATTATTAGGAAAGTAATATTGCCTCCCTTACCTGTAACAAAAAATAATTTTGATTAAATACAGTAAAATTATTGTCAATAACAATAATCTTTTTATTCATTGATTTATTTATTTTGAGACTAAATTTAAGATCAGTTGAATTATAAATGGAATCTTGAATTATTTAGGTGGGTAAAGCTGAAAATACTACTTTGCCCAAAGAACGTCAGACCATTGACATAATTAAGGGCTGATTTAGGGCTCATTCAATATCCAAAAGCCAAATTTTGGGCTCTGAATTATAAAAAAAATGCTGCTATGATAGAAAAATTGGTTATATCAAATTTTTTTATTCAAATGAATTGAGGGCTCATTGAAGGCTCTTTCATGACCTACAGCGCAATTTTTCAAAAACAACCCCTATCATAAAGAAAATACCTTCAAAAATAAATAGACACTAATGATAAAATTGAGTACACCATAGTTAAAGGCTCATTAGAGTATCTTTACGCCCCTAAAATCGAAATTCTTAATACATCCCTTTACATTGATAAACTACCCCTTATTTAAAAGTGCTTATAAAGTACACTAAATGAGCACTAATCATAAAACTAAAAACATCGGAATTGATAGCTCATTGGAGGCTCTTGCATAACTTACAGCCAAATTTTTCGAAGACAACCCCTATCATAAAAAGCTACCCTAAAAAATAAATATACACTAATCTTTAAAGTGAATACTTCAGATTTGAAGGCTTATTTTAGGCTCTCCAAAGCCCCTAAAATAAATTTTGCAAAACCAACCCTTAACATAAAAAACTACCCCTCACTCAAAAGTGCTGATAAAGTGCAATAAATGTACACTAGTCAAATACTGCTAATGCACTTAATTCTGAGTTTAATATCGCATTCCTCTACAAGGTAGTTTTAGAGTATCAAGGCTAGTTTTCGGAAAAGTTTTTGATGTTTTGTGACATCTGGAAAATATTAAAAAACTGATTAAATTATTTTTTTAATATTATCCGCTCTTTTGGGTAAGGCGTAGGTTTTTAATGTTAAGGGATGATCTTTTAATATCATCACTTTTGGGTAAAGCGTAGTTTCAGAAAATTGATTTTTGGGATGTTAAAGAGCCTATAATGAGCCTTAGATTCTGCTGTACTCACTTTTAAGATTCGTGCAAATTTATTTTTAGGGTAGTTTTTTTATGATTGGGATTGTTTTGGAAAAATTGTGCCGATCGTCATGCAGCAGCCTTAAATCAACCCTCAATTCTGATGTAATGACTTTTATGACTATTGTATATTCATTTCACTTTATCAGCACTTTTGAGTAAAGGGTATTTTTTTACGTTGAGGGAATTTTTTAGAAAATTTATTTTGGCAACGTTCGAGAGCCTAAAATGACCCTTCAATTCTGATGTGCTCACTTTACAAAATTAGAGTCTTTTGATTTTTAAGGGTAGTTTTTATGTGACAGGGGCTGTTGTTGAAAAATTGCGCTGTGGGTCATGCAAAAGCCTTAAATAAGCCTTTAATTTTGATGTACTCAGATTTATGATTCGTGGATATTTAGTGCAATTTGTCATCACTTTCGAGTGATGTAAGGGGTAGTTTTTTATGTTTATAAATGGTTTTGGGAAATGCCTTTTAGGCACGTTGGAGAGCCTAAAATGAGCTTTCAATTCTGATTTACTCACTTTTAATATAGGCACATATTTTTTTATTATACATTGTTTATGATAGGGTTTGTTTTTTGATAAACTGCGCCAGGGGTCATGCAAGAGCCTTAAACGAGTCCTTAATTCTCATGTACCCACTTTTATGACTATTGTACATTTATTGCACTTTATCAGGATTTTTGTGTAAGAGGTAGTGTTTTTTTTGTTAAGGGATGGTTTTGCAAAATTCATTTTCGGGGCTTTGGAGAATCTAAAATGAGCCTTCTATTTTTATGTACTCACTTTTAAGATTAGTGTATTTTCTTTCAGGGTAGTTTTTTAAGATAGGGATTGTTTAAAAATAATTTGACTGTGGTATAAACAAGAGCCTTAAATGAACCATCAATTCTGATGTGTTCAGTTTTATGATTGGTGCATATTTCGTGTACTTAATCAGCAATTTTAACTAAGGGGTAGTTTTTAATACCAAGGGATGGTGTTGGAAAATAATTACTAGGAGCATTGAAAGGCCTAAAATAAGGATATAAATTTGGCGCACTCAATTTTAAGATTTATGCCGATTTAATTTTAAGGGCAGTTTTTTACGGTAGGGGTTAATTTTGAAATAATTCGCCATGGGTCATGCGAGATCCTTCAATTTGCCTTCAATTTTTATGTATTCAGTTTTTATGATTAGCGCATATTTAGTACACTTAATCAGCACTTTTAAGTAAGGTGTAGTTTTGAATATCAAGGGATGGTTTTGGAGCATTGATTTTCGGGGCTTTGATGACCCTAAAATGAGCCTTCAATCCTGATGCATTACCTTTTAAGATAAGTGCATATTTAAATTTTAGGGTAGTTTTTTATGATAGGGGTTGTTTTCGAAAAATTTGACCGGGGTCATGCGAGAACCTCCAATAAGCCTTCAATTCTGATGTACTCCGTTTTATGATTAGTGCATATTTAGTGCACTTTCTCAGCAATTTTAACTAAGGGGTAGTTTTGAATATCAAGGGATGGTTTTGCAACATTGATTCTGGGGGCATTGAGAGGCCTAAAATGAGGCTTTAAATCTGATGTACTCAATTTTAAGATTAGTGCAGATTTAATTTTCAGGGTAGTTTTTACATTGTAGGGGATTTTTTTTAAAAATTGCATTTTTTTTAATTTAAAAATATATAAATTAGTGCGTCCAAATCTTGAATGTTTCCAAGTTTATTCAGATCATCCAATTTTATTTTTTGGTTCTTTTTAGTTTTACTGTCATCTATTAAACAAATAATAACTCCTACGTTAATAAAATTATAGTGCGTAAATTTGAAAATAAAAAATGTGTAGTATCATAGAAAATCCTTTTTAAATTTTTTCTTTAAATTTTGAAGACAAGTGAAGAAGATATTATGGAAAAGACCGCATTTTTTATTTATATTGTGCAATTTTTTTATAAGTTTTTGCTTTTTTAGGAATGGAATCATATCAGCTTTATGTAGGCTAAACTATTTTGTAAGCGAAAGGAATTTAAGAATATACAATTTTAAAATTTTCCTCTCAGAGAGTGCATGATATCATAAAAGAGGACGAAAAAAATTTTATAGAAATTTTCTGATTGCGCAAACTTTTATCTTTAAATTTCTTAAAAAAAGTTCGCTGTTTCTAAGAAAACTTCAAAAATTTGATTTTAGGAAAAAAATTCTTCTGGCCACAAAAATGGGTTAGCTAACAAAAAACTCACTTAATGTTTTTCTTATTATGGAAGGCCAAACTCAATGAAAAAAAATATATATAAGTATGTAGGGTGGGGTTTTTTTGAAAATGAACTTTTAAAATTTTTTAATTAATCAAGGCCCTATTAAACCAAAATCTGTAATATTTTAAAGAAAAAAATAATCATAATTTTCACTAAAAAAATTTTTTTTGAAGTGTAGAAAAAGCCAGATTTAAAATAGATTCGATCTTTGAAATCATAAAAAAATTTTAGGATTATTATAAAATATATCAAAATCTCTGCTAAATTTTTTTAATCTTTCAAAATTTTTCGAATTATTTCTTTGTAATTATTCTTTGTAAATTTTGTAGAAATTTTTTTCAACCTTTTTAGATCTGAAAAATATGTTGTAATCTCAGAAGATTTTGTTAAATCTATTAAAATCATTATACAATCTTTTGAAATATTATTAAATTTTTTAACTGGTAGAATATTTTGAAATAATTCAAATTTTCTAAAATATCTAGGCAAATTTGTAATATTTT
>JAAAKG020083116.1:0-16706 GCA_010014905.2 Druon quercuslanigerum | reverse complement strand
TTAGTGAACGTCCGCGCTGGAGTTTTCGTGAGATATTCAACTTTAGTAAGCTTAAAATTTAATTTAATGTGCACTGTCCAGAGCATAGTTAAGGACTAACTGATTTGTTTCTTTTTTTTAAATAAATTTAGACAGATTGTAAGAAAACTTGTGCATAGTTTAGTTTTAAAAATGCATGTTCAAGGTAGCTTACGAGTTAAGCCGAATGTCAGTGTAAACATTAGGTGTGCATTAAAGTATCCTACATTTAAATCTAAAGAAACCGAAAAAATACATTCAAAATTAAATAAGGTTAATTAATGTTTTGGTAACTTATTTTTTTTTAAGCGTTATTCACTAAAAAATTTCATAAGATCATATTATAAGCAAAAATTCTCTAGCGAGAGAACATAAGACAGCGGCGTGCATGGTAAGCTCGAAAACTCCAGCCATGACGTTCACTAAAATCATAACTACTCATAAACTATGAAATATTTTGATCTGAAACTTTCCAAAAAACTTCATTATACCTTTCCCTGAATTGTTGTCGCGAGAAGTATTTGCCTTCTCAAAATTCGCTCTCTAAGCGAAACGCTGGAAGTTACAAGTGTTCGATTCGCGCTGAGCATCAGAAAAAAATTATTAATAATTTTTGTAAACAACGGTTTTGAATTTCTATCATATGGACAATCAAAGAAAATCTTAAAGCACATTTCCTTAAATTTTCATTAAAACGTTTCAAAAACTGAAGCACTGAGCACGATTTGAAGTGAAAAAGGGTTAAAATCAAGTTTTTCAAAAAAGTCATTATAATTAGCCTTTCAAGAACGTAGTTATTTGCCTAATAGCTGTAAGTACATAATAAATTTTGTAAGATTAGGTTTGTTTTCGCATTTGTTAATGAATAGATTAACGAGATGTAGTAATGAAGTCAATTCATCAGAAAATGTGTTATTTTGGCCATCCTGTACAATAAAAAACATAGAGGAGCATTAAAAAAAAGAACTTATAATCAAAAAAGTTTTTGAAAAATTTGGTAAATGTACCTGTAATGATATTAATTAAGCCATACAGGGCACTTTAATCTTTCGTTATTTTCTAAGAGAACAAAATATAATTTTTGAGTGAACCAAAATTAGTCATTTGTGATCAATAAAGTTTCAAATGTTTAAATAACCATGATAAAAAAATTGCACTTTAAAACATTCAAATTTAAACCTTAAAATTAGTGGTCTCCAATATAGTAATTTGACTACATTCTAATTAATTTATTTATGACAATCCACTCTTAGATTCTTCTTTCGTGAGTATTGTTTTCTTGAGCGAAAAGTTTAATATTTTTAATCTCAAAATCAAAATAATGATCAGATTGCCTAGCATGTTGTGACAAACCAGTATTTTGATTGTCTAGTTTACAATCCCGTTTATGTTCACAAATGCGAGTTTTGAATCTCCTACCAGTTTTACCAATATAAATTTTATGGTAACATTTACAATTATCAGATGTACTATACACGATAAGTTTTTTTTTTCGTTATCTTTATTTTTATTTAACAAAGAAAATCTACGAAGTGTGTGGTTGTTTGTGAAATAAACTTTAGTATTGAATCTTTTCACAAAAACTCTAAGATGTTCTAAAAGACCTTCAACATATCGCAACGACACCTTAAGTTCAGTTTTATCGCAATTTTTATTGAATTTTTTATTTTAAGACGAATTATTATTATTATAAATTTCATTGATTCTTTCTCTATGATTTTATTTATCAATTGAAATGGGTATTTATTTTACAGGAGAGCAATTTTTAGTTAATATAAATTGTCTTTACAGAATTTGATATCGCTTAATTTAACATATCTAATAATAAGACCTTTAATTATACCAAATATTCGAAAAAAATGATGATAATTGTAATATAAATAACGCCTTGACTAAACCCTTGACTAAACCCACCAACTTTTGATAAATTATTTTTAAGCCCCTAAAATAACTTTTAAGGAGAAAAAATTTTTAATTTTTTGCAAATTCTACAGCGGTTTAATACCTTAAGCAATTAGTACACTAGAGCTCGAATATAAGAACAATTTCGGGGGTCGCTTCGCACTGTCCTTGCTACTACATCAATCCCTCTAAAGGTAAACAGTCCGGACCTCCTGAAACGTTACCTATTGGTACTTCTGATATACTAAACTGAGTAATGACAAACTGCGAGGGCCAGTAGTTTTAGGAACTACTAAATCAGTCCCTCTTAAATTGGACCTATTTTATAATCACAAAAAAAATTTTTTAAAAAGTACAAATAGAAAACATTTTTATTTTATATAACATTTACTATTTCTAATGTTCGTCAGCATATAGTGTAGCCTAATTTTTTTGTATTAAATAAACATTAAATAAATCTTTTGCATATAACTCAAAATATTTATATTTATTTTTATGCTCAATTTTATTTTAGAAAGCATATTTTATTTCAAGTGCAGCTAGAGACAGAAGGACCATGAATGACTAGGGGCCTGTCGTAGGACAAGCTTGAAGAGAATTGATTATGGCCTGTTTGACCTTGTTGTTTAGCTAACACTGATAGCAAAGTTAGCCAGTTAATGAATTGTGGGAGCCCTGAACTAGATGCAGAAAAGCTTCCGGTAAATAATATACATTATCTGTCTACCTCTTATCTGTCATTTATGTACTTTTGACAAACACAAGCGTCGAGTCAAACGAGGCCCAGACACTTGACCAAACAGACGAAGAGTTGGGGTAAACACCATACCTCTAAGCAAACGCCGATGAGTGGGGGTAGGCCTACATACGGCCCATAGTTGTCACTTAGTACTAAGAGTAAACACCCAAAATTAAATTCTCGTGTTTGATCGATCTACGTGTATACCCAATTGAGGGAAATGCTGACTATGTTCACTTTGATTTTGGTAAGATTATTCAACGCATCAGAATCTTATGTTAATAAGTTCCTCAAAAATCTTAAGAGTATTTTTTCTGTGATATTTAAATATTTTGTTTGCCACATATTATTTTTCATTTGTATTTTAATTGAGTCGTTGATTTTAATCTTTAATTGAGTATTATACCCCTTTCAATCATCTAATTTAAAAAAACTTCTATAACAAGTGAGAATCCAAAGTAAAACTCTGAGCTGTCAAATTCAGTATACTGTGAATTACGCTAATTCCGTGTAGAGAAGCTGTTCTGTGGCTAGTGTCTTTAGAATTTTCTAAATCTGGGAATGAATTTTGGAAAATATAAGTAAATGAATTAGTTAATCACTTCTCGAAATTTGTATTACCCAAAATCCATTTCCAGAATGTTTCAAGAAAAAAATAGTGTTTTTAAATAATTGAAACATCGGGAACTTTATCTAATAAATTCTCGATAAAGGTAATCTATCGTAATTATAATATTAAAAAATAAAACGATAAAATATTATTTTTTATTTGTTTCTAGGCATCTTTTGCAGGATATGCTGCAGTAGATGCTAAAGGAAATCCTTCAACAGGTGGTGGAAAAGTTCCCTATCCAGATAAAAAATTGGAAGGTATGACGGGCTTCGCACTAAAAGGTCATACTTTTGGAGGCTCGAAGGGGAAAGTGATTTTTATATACAGTCTGCAAGAACTAAAGAAACATATCGGTAACGCAGCGCAAGAAACTTTAGTCATAGCTGCGAATATAATTTCTTCTAAGAGAGAGAAACTTACCCTAGGCTCTAATAAGTCTATAATTGGTTCTTACAAAGCAAATCTTCTCAATAATATATATTTAAAAACAGGGAAAAAGTCAAGCAACATCATCT
This sequence comes from Druon quercuslanigerum, assembly GCA_010014905.2. NCBI lineage: Eukaryota > Metazoa > Arthropoda > Insecta > Hymenoptera > Cynipidae > Druon > Druon quercuslanigerum. Next base: position 12,919 of record JAAAKG020083116.1, on the reverse strand, counting down.
TCCAAAATTTGCTTTTCAAACACAACCCAAAATTTATGGCCAACGATGATATCCAATTATATTTGCAAGATGGTGGACGTTATTGGATAGACCATTGCACCTTTGATGGAGGAAATGTCGACCTGAAAGATTTAGGAAAACATATCTATATTGGACCAGTTAATTTTGTGACAATCAGCTATTGTAGAGTTATACACCATAATTATGGTACGATACTTGGTTATCCAGAGGATCATGTAACTTCTGCAGCCAAATTCAAGGATTTACCTCAACTAACTATGAAGTTCAATTACTTTGAGGATATTAATGCCCGAGCGCCAGGTTTGATGCGCTATGGAAAGTTCCACGTTCTTAATAATTTTATTACCAATTGTCGCCTAGGTTTTACCATTGCTTTCCAATGTCAAATTTTCTCAGAGAAGAATGTTTTTACTAAGCCTCGAGAACACGCCCACGTAATTGATGATAAGGGCAATGGTTTTTTTAAAGACTCTGGAAGTATAGCCGAAATGCCGAAAAAAATCAAGTCTAAGGTAGATAAGTGGCATCCACATAAAGACTATCCCTACGTTGTACACACAACAAATTACACTCGAATGTTTTGTAAAAAATTTGCGGGCTCTCAGGTCAGAAAACTAAAATTTGCTTCCAATGACAAAAGTTAATTCTTTAGAAAAATGTATAAATAATTTAATGCAAACATTAAAAATGATTTTTGAGGAAAATATTTTTTTCTTACTTGTGTCACATGTTTCTATTATAAGTGACTTTTTCAATTTACGTTTTGTATTTTATAATGGGGACACAATATGGCAACATCTTATAAAATATGTGAAACGGGTTAGATAAACGAATGTGATTGATAAGACAGATTAGATAATATTATTCTTTTCCTCATTAAATAAGTCAACAAATTTTCATTTAATTATTTACAATTATGGTAATGTGAAACGAAATAATTCTACAAGTTTAAAAAAGTGAAAAAATAAAAACTATAGAAACGAACAAAATGTCCGATTTTTAATCTTTGTAATTTGTCGACTGAAAAGATACAACTTAGGTTAGTCAACATATTTAGTTTCGAAAACAATTTTTTCCCTTAGAACATGAATCACCTTAACGTGCATTTAAATATTTATTATCACTAAAAAATATTTTTACTTTCCGTATATTTTTTTTAACTCACTTAACAGACTAAATTTTAAGAAGGTTTAATTTAGAAGTATAAGCATCTTAAATTTTTTTTGAAAAGACATTCGTAATAGAAAGTTTGGTGTACGATAAATCTAAATTGTACGAGTTTTTGCAATTCTTTGAAAAAAATTTGTTACCTAGGAAAACTTCTTAGCATACAAATCCCATCTTGTTTTTTAATCATGGCATTTACTATCGTTATTTGGAAATGCATCGTTGACTGAAAAAATGGAAAAATGTGTTCTTGATACTGTTTAATACCAAAGTAATCTTTTAAAATTTTTAGTAACCTTAAAAATAATTAGTGCATAATTTTTGGAAAAATGTAGGTAAATTTGAAGAATAAACATGAATTAATTCCGCAAAAATTTCCTGTTATTTGTCACTCATAAAATTACCTAATTAATTTATTATTAATTTATTATTTATTTATTTTTATTACTTTTTATTGATTATTTTTATATTTATTATTTATCTCAACATTCTTATTCATATTTCCTGATGAAAAAATTCGACTTCCAATTTATTGAAATTTGTAATATCAATATGTACTTATCTGATTTAAAAGACATTAAAGACTGGCTGTGAATTCAATCTCAGATTTTTTACTTTGTATTTATAATTAAACGGTGTTCATTTTACAAGTACTTTGCTTCCATTAGTAATAGAAATTTACAAAAAATTGAAAATGACAAAATAATGCAGACATTTTTAAAAATATATACACAAATCTGGCTAATTAATTTTTTTATTTGAAATTGTAATTTTTAGAGACTGGAAAGGGAATTGTTAAAATTTGTTGCGAATCAATGATTCTTTTTCGTTCTAGCTTCAATTTTTAATTTCCTTATTAAAAGAAGTTTAACTGTGACGGGACAGTTTTTTTAAATATTATTTATTACCATGTCATCCTGACTCTTCAAAAAATGTATTATTATAGGTCAATCGATTTGTTTCGAACCAACACTTCTTTTCTATTCTCATATCAACTTTAAATTATGCGAATAAGAAAACTGTTACTATTAAAATCAATTTTTCATATAATATAAATGACTTTAACTACCTTAGTCCGGAATAAAATGTATTAATATTAGAGGTCAATCGATTCATTTTGAACCAAGGAATCTTGTATATTGTTGCAGCTACTTTGAATCATGTTTGTCTTTGCAAAATCTCAATAAATATTTTGAGAAATCTTGTAATCAGTTTCAAGATATAAGTGCTAAAAAGCTTGCCTACAAATTTCATTAATTTATCTAAAACCGTCTTCAAGTCACCCAATCAAGTCACAAAATAAGTTTGACTATGAGCTCATTAAAGACAGTAATATAAAAAATGAAAAAAGAGGCTGAAGAAAGAAAATAAAAAAACAATCTACCCTACATTTCAATCTATAATAAAGAGCTTATCCGTTTGTTGTTTTTGTCCAGTCCAATAAGAAACAAATAATATTTTTTCCAAAGTTGTTATTCAAATATTCTTGAATACATTTACTGCATCCTCATACACAACTGTCCAATTAAAAGAAACTCGGTATACTGACAAGTGTTTCGCTTTCCTCCCCTTCGACTTTGGCATCGCAGGAAAGAGGTCATAAATAAAATTGTTGAAGAATTATTTCGAAGATGTTGCTTAAAATATTTTCCTAATTAGACAATACAATTTTTTCAGGGCAATAGTGTTCAAACAAAAGCTGTCATTCAAGTAATTTTTTTTAACAAATTTTTTTATTATTTATTCTGCAGAAAATATTTAAAAATTGTTTTTTTACACAATGGATTGTGAATTAATTAGGAACAATTTTTACAATATGAAAACCTATAAAAAATTCTGGATATTACTTTTCTCCGCATGTAAACATTGATAATCAAAAACGTAAATTATTCATCTGCATATTGGAACTACTGCATCTGTAATTGAAGTTTTCTGTACAAGGTGTGCATATTCTGCTGATCTTTCTCAAAATACTATTTTTGCAGTTATTGAGAAAAATGCTTGCATATGTAAAAAGTATTGTTTATCATGTTTATTCCTACTATCTGCTTTATGCTTCTTTGGGTTATGAATACTAAAACGATTATCAACAATTGGGTGTAACGGACGAAAAATTCGCTATGGTAATATAATTCAAATGTAACTTTTGTTTTTCTTTTTTAAAGCTTCTTATTAAGTGCATGGATCTCATGACACAAGTGTACAAAATAACTCATGATTTCTTAACAGAATTCTTTAAGTAAAGTTAGTGAATTTCAAAGCACACCTTATTGAAAAGTCCGACGTAGAATACAACATCGCTAACGAATCCAAAAACTACGCAGGAAGCGAGACGAGGTCGGAATCGACACGGAAAACGACGCCGGAAACAAGAACGAAATTTGGGATCGAATACGACGTCGTTTCCGGCGTCATTTGCGACTTCGGGTCCGGTGTAGAAAATAAATTTTCCTAATATATACTTATAACATAATAATATTATTATTAATAGTAACAAAAAATTTTAAAACGCAAAACATTGTTCGATAGTTATTTCGCTGTTAACTTAACATTTTCTTTTTTATTTCTGATAATGGTTTTATTTTTTTTACAGTACAATATTTCAGTTTCAAAATCTTGTCAGACTCGACTACTTTTATAAATTATAAAGTAAGACACCTTTCTTTAGAATTGCATTTTTATTTTACGGTTGCGAATTCGCACTAGCGTGCGCTCTAACGGTAATAATACTGGCCACTGTTATTAGAATGGTAGATAGATTGACTATTTAATAGAAAATTGCACTAATAAGAATTAAAAATAACATACGTGTTTTTCAGTAAAATAATGACAAAATTATATTGATCTTTAATAAGTAGCAAATATAAGTTTAAGGGTAAAAGGAAAAGTTTTGATTAATTTTTCAACAAAAAAATTTTAATTATATTGCATACCTTTTACTATATTCTTTTTTTAAGGCCTTAGCAACTGCTAAACCACTTCCTGATTACAATTATTTCTATTTATCTATTTGCCCTCTGAAAATTTTAATATTTCTTTGAAGCACAGCTCTACCCCAAAGTACGTCAGCTACTTTTCGAAGAAATCTTGAAACGCTCATCTGTTTTATATGTTCACAAATTTCAGTTATAATAAAAATATATAATAATAATAATACAATAATAATAATACTTGTATTATTTTTTTTTTTTAATTTAGTAATCTATCATTTCTTTCCCTATCATCCATTGACTTATATTTGCTATGCATTGAAGATCAATATATTGTTGTCATTATTTTATTTTTAAAAAACGTATGCAATTTTAGGTCTTATTAGTGCAATTTTCCATAGTTTTAATTTAATTATTTTAGACATAATTTATAAAAAAGTCACTGATGCCGACGTGAAGGGAATAAATCGGCAGAACTAGGTTCAAAAATATTGAAAATATCTTTCCGATATAATTTGCGACGTTTGAAGGTGTGTAAAAAACTCAGAGATTGATTAAAATCTATTAAATAGTCAATCTAATTACCATCCTAATAACAGTGGCAAATATCTTAACCATTAGAGCCCACACTAGTGCTGATTCGCAACCGTGAAATATAAGTGATTTTCTGTAGAAAGGTCCCTTTTTCTTGATAATTTATCAAAGTAGATAAGCCTTACAAGATTTTGATAGGGAAATATTCTATCTTGAAAAAAAAAACATTAAAGCAAAATAAAAACGAAAATGTTAGGTTAATAAGTCCTTCAAATCCATACTTATCTTGCCTATAATAATTTGCGATTACCATTTCCTGCATCACAAGTTTTTCATTATAACTGCGATAAATCATACAAATTATAAATTTAATTAAATAAGTGAACGATGTCGAATTTGGTTCCAAATTCCAATCTTGTTTCCGGCGTCGTTTCCTGTGTCATTTCCGACCTCGCAGTAGATTTTTCTTTTTAAAGTAGTTGCAATTTTAACAAACGTCATCGTAGGAAACTATAACCACATGTGGTTTAAAATTCAACCCGATATTTTTGAATTTGTAGATCAAACATTTTTTAATTCTGAGCAAGTGCAGAACTATTGAGAACAGTACAAAGAATTGAACTCTAGAGAACGATATCAGGGTCTATGGCTTAAGTTTCATTACATTTGTGGAAGAAATTTTTGTTTGTTAACAAAATTTAGGTTATAAATATATTCCAAGGTTATATATAATATATATGGAATATATGGTATATATAATATATTTCAGGTTATAAATATAACCTGGAATAATTCAAATTGTGTAACAAAATTGCACAAAAGGAGGTAAAATAAGAGCATTATGTTTATAAACATAATTGTTTTCGGCTAAATTAAGACAGTTATGTAGAAAATAAAAAAAGAGGTAGAAAAAAAAGATAATAAAAAAAGGAAAGAGACAACCCTACCACCCTGCTTTCTTTTGTTTGTTATTTATCGGTCTATTTTATGCTACCAGCATCCTAGATGTTCGTCATAAAAGGCGTTCTTTCAAATTTCGGTATCTGGATCAAGACCGTTAATTGTCCGAAGATAATTGATAGAAAGAAAGAGAGAATATATTTCCAGAATGACAGTCTTGCAGCTTTAGCAATTTTTTGTGTCTACTGGGTCAGGGAGAGAGTCATTGCCATCACTTTCTGCACTGGTAGTTTTAGAGATACCATGAAGAAGTGCAGTTTTAAATGTACCCACTCTTTTGGACCATTCACAGCCAGTGTTCATGGAACTAGAAATTACACTCTCAAATGTGCTTTTGTCAATCAGAGACGTGGATACCCTGGAGATGGCGGCCGAGATTAATACTGAAGCCACTAAATCTCCTTATGAAAGTAATTATCGACCCTCAAGAGTCCGAAAGGCTGAGGAGAAAAATTGGACGCCAGAAAGAGGTTCAGACGTTCTAGTACCGACAAAGCGGAAAACTTATGGACCTCATTTAAGATGATGAGGGATGAATAAAGGAGTGCAATGCGTAAGGCAAAACAAGAAAGTTCAACCAAATTTTGTACATACATCGAGAGATGAATAGAGTCGAATAGACTGCATAAGCTGCTTTCTCGAAATCCCGATGCTGTTCTCTACACTCTGAAATTGCCCGGCGGGGGATATTCAGAGTCTGACGGGGATACCTGGGATCACCTAATCAAGGCACATTTGTCGGGCTTTACAAAGTTCGGAAAAGAAGGGGCGAAACGTTCAAGACAATCAATGTCGCGTGTGGCCCAACTGTGTCCGAAGCGGCGGCCAGCCAACGAGATTGTTACCTTAGCCAGGGTCAGATGGGCCCTGAAGTTCTTTACTTTTTACGAGTCTCCTGGTAAAAGACTTGCTTGGGCTAGTCTAAAGATGGGCAAATTCCGAAAGCCGGTATAATCGGTTATACTTCACCCAAGATTTCCGTCCCATTAGCCTTACATCTTTCATACTAGAAAGAGTGGAAAGACTAATGCATAGGTATATTCTCGATAAGGTCATGTCAAGTGGGTCACTTTGCAGGGGGCAAAACGTCTATAGGTCGCTCGACTGAGACGAGCCTAAGCCAAGTAGTAAACCTAATTTAAGAAAAACTGAAGTAGAAAAGCCTTGCGATTAGAACCTTTATGAAAATTAATGAAGCACTTATCTACACCTCTAATTAGGTGATCAAGACGGCTGTAATCGCACACAGTGTGCCTATCGCAGTCGTGGAATGGACCTTCCATATTTTGGCCAAAAGAAAACTAACTACGACTAAGGGTGATGATACCACTTTATGTGAAAACGTTGACCTGGGATGTCTACAGGGAGTTATTTTATTGCCCGAGCTGTCGTTCTTGGTACTGAAAAAAAAGCTTTATCTGCTCACGATTTAGGGCCACGACGTTATAGGCTGCGCCGAAGATATACTGATTATCGTGCGCGGCTAGAATTTGGATGCTCCCTTCGGAGTAATCCAGCAAGCACTAAGCATCGTAGATTCGTGGCGCAAGAAGACTGAACTATCGGGCAAGAAGTTAGTAGCGACTCGTTAGTTCTGTCGGAGAGCCATGGGAAAAAGCTACGAATTGAAGCCGTAGACACTTATGTGGATCTAGACAACAATCGGACGTTCAGACTGTCTACTGTGAAGTCTCGACTGGAAAAAATCAGGCGACTGATTCTCAGAAGCATCACTGGTGCTTTGAAGTCGAGATTTACGATGGATCTGGTGACACTAATAGGACAGAAGCCCCTAAATATCACCTTCAAAGCCGCGGATTCGAAGGCGGCCTGGAGATTAAATATGGGAATAGATTGTACTATCGCGACATTAGTACGGGTAGTAATCAACATCGCGAGGAGGCCGACACTGGGCATGCTTAGGTACAAAACATTTACTTGCTACTACCTCTTTGACAAAAAGTATAGAATAAGCCTATTCATGGAAGGGTAATAGGTTAACTGTAAGGCACACCTGCCGAGTAATATAGACAACTGATTTACAGATGGCTCCAGAAACAAGGAGAATGCAGGGGCCGATGTATATCGAAGTAGGAAGGGAACGAGCTTCACAATCGCGATAGGGTCCTCCGCCAAATTTCTACAATATAGCAATAAAAAACTTTTGTATCTACGTAAACGGCAGCGCTGCTATAATGGCCCTAAATGGAACAACTTCGACTACACTACTAGCAGAAGAGTGGTTTGAGGCATTGAATACGTGACACAGCAGTCTCTAGGCCAATGAAATATCGGACAGGTTAACAAAATTAGCAGAAAACAAAATTTTGTGAACCCGAGCCAGTTGTAGGCATTTCCAGTATGTTAGTCACCAAATAAATTAACAGTTAGCTGACCGAGAAACGTCAGAATCACTGGCGTTTGGTCTCGGGTTGCAGACAGGCAAACCACTCTTAGGTAGAAAGCTAAAGTCTAACCAAGCAAAGAAATAACTTAATTCTGGGAGGAACGAAGTCAAGGTCCCAACACAAATGTTTCTAGGATACGGAAAACTCCGGTATCACAGACATAAGATAGGGCTTAAAGAAACTCTTCTCTGACGTCTGAGCCGAAAGGATAATAGGAGGGCAACAGACAGTTGGTGCATCAAATGAGTCTCAAATATTCGCCAGCATTGTGGCTGTGGTCCTCTCCATATTGAGGGCTGTGGGGTTACGCTTAGGCTTATATGGGGACGCATTGGGATCACCCAAGCGTCAGGGGCAGTTGCGGTCTTAACCCAGAATAATAATAAAAATTCTGCCCGCCGCGCGAGCATATTCTCAGTACGCGCTATAGACGCGGCTCGCTTCGCTCGATAGATTAAGTGCGCCTAGAGCGCACGACTGTTGGATTTTACAAAACTTTCAAGATGAAAGGTCAAAGAATTGACAACTGTCTTTTGTTCAAGCTTCTTAAGCTTTGACGAATACATTTTCATCATGTATCTCTTGCTTCGCACTTTATTTAATCGAAAATGCGAACTTTTCGACATAATAATTAACTCTATCATATCAAATGTATATTATAATTATTTCTGTACCTCGATCTGGGACTCTTTACTCAGATATTGCAAAATAAACTATAAATCTTATTTTTAATAATTACTTCAATATTTGTTTCTTATTTTGCATTAAATTTTATTCCTATCCTATCTGAAAAATGTATATCATGTTAAGAAATGTATATTATTACCATTCATAATATGCATTAGTATTGGAAAATAAGTATTTTAATTTACTTATTTTACTCATTAAAAATGCGCATTCTATTAAAATAAAAATTATTATCAAAAAGTTTATTACAACTTGTCTTATTTTTCTATACATTTTATTTGTTTATATTCAATGTATATGTAATTTAGGAAAAAAACGTTTTTAAATAAAATTTTATTCTACTTCGTTTCCTTTTTCCACAAAGTTAATTCTTTTATTTGTTATGTATTTTTATGACAAGACTTTACGAAAAACATGCAGATATTTTTTCACTAAACAACTTTTCCCTTTTAATTTTTTCGTCTCTTGTGTCCCTTTTCAAAAAATTGATTTCTTTAATATTTATTCTTATTTTATATAATTGATAGAAAATCTACTCTTCCTATTTGAATGTTCAACTTTTCGAAAAAGTTCAAAAAGTTGTCATGATAATCTTGTAGCGCTTTCAAAAATCAACGTTTTTCTTTTCTCGATATTTTTCATATCGTGCTTTTTTTGGCTTGAAAATCTTAAAAAAAATGGTCTCAAATATATTTCAAATGCTCTTACTTTTTGAATTTTTGTCCAAAATAGCTGGTTTACGAACGCGTTCTTTCTTTTTGGGGGTTAAAATAGTGTACCAAAACTGAATCCAATCTGATCAGTCTTTTTAAAGTTGTCGTGCCTACAGAATACAGACGTTTCTTGTCTAAAAAATCATAGTTCTCAGTTAAAAATTTCACATTTTCGCACAAAATTCATATCTTTGATTCAAAATTAGCTATTTTGTTCAAAAATCATATATTTGGGTTGGAAATTCAGCCGTTCTGCAGACGAGTAGTCTTATTAGATTTAAAATTTAACAATTTGGTTAAAAAATAATATATTTTATTGAAAATTTGTCTTTTTAGCAGAACATTAATCTTCCCATTTATTTGGAATTATTTAGTTCTTATTTAGTCCTTATTTAGGATTTTATAAGATTTTTCAATATTTCACAGAATTTCAAGTGTGTTAACCATTTTTTTAGAGACTGAACTGAAATTGAAACCTGATTGTCGTCTTGAGTAAAATGAAAATAACCAACCTACTTTTGATTTCTGTATAAAAAAGAGTTAAATAAAATAGAATAGAAATATCAGATATCTTTGAATCATCGGGTACAAAACTACGAATTTTGCCAACGTTTCGTGAACATTGCAGTTCACTTCTTCAGGTCTGACCTACAACTGAGGTATCAGGTTATGTTGTTCTTATGTGTACTCTTCACGATGCCTGTTATTGGCCAGAACACCACACCATGGAGACAGGGCGCGCCTGATTGGTTATTTAGGGTTATTGTCTCCATGGTAGGGCGCTCTGGCCAATCACAGGCATGTTGAAGAGTACACATAAGAACAACATAACCTGATACCTCAGTTTCAGGTCAGGCAAAATTCGTAGTTTTGTACACGATTGAAACCCGAAATATCTTCTTTATTATAATGAATCATCGTAAAGAATAAATATTTTTAAATTTGCAATGCATTATTCCTTGAAATTTTAAAATTTAAAACATGTTTGTGCTATACAATATCTGCTATACATACAATAATAGCAGAATTTGCTGTTTAAGCATGTGAGCCGGTTTTCACGTTAAAATAAAAACCAAATATTGCATTGCAAATATTGCATATATTTTTTTCAGAATGGCTAGAATTCTTTGTAATATCAGCGCGCTAATTTTCCCTTCAGCAACTTTTACTAATTCACTTAAACAGAATTTTTAAAATATTCCCAACTTTTCTATGTCATTTTCAGTTTGCATTTGTGAGGTATCCTTATACTAATAAGAAAATTATGTTTGTTTTTTAACTATGGCGCATTACTCCGATTAGTTCGGGGATCATTTGCAGCTTAAAAAATCATCTTTAAAATATTCTCGAAAAATTAAAACATTTTTTACTTGTTATTTTGGGCTTCCCAACATATATTTTTTTCATAAAAATCGATATATAGCGATTTTAGAGAAAAATAACTTTGTTAAGTCCCTTTCCCTCTCCATAACTATAAGAAAAATACAATTTGAAATTTGAAGTTCTCCGTAGTTTTTTGCTACCTCAGGATGGGCATTTGGCATAAATTGCAACCTGATGCGAGCGTTGTTCAATTGGCCATATTTACGCGTATAGACCTTTTCTAAAATTTAATAATAAAAAATTTGAAATATTTAAAGACCGCAAATTTTTTAATGTAGACTAGAAACATCTGGCTAATGAACTTGACCTTCATGTTGGGATTTGAAAAAAGTATATCAATGGTTGACGCTATAGAAAACCCCATTTAAGTGTTAGCGTGACTACAATATTCAGGTAAATGCCTAAACGTAAAGATTTGTTAAAAACCAGAGATCAAAAATTTGGACGCTTACATTAAATTCTAATAAAAAAGAAAAAACACCTTTAAATTTCTCTGGGGAAAAAACTGCACACGGAGAGATTTTCAGAACGAATTTAAAGGCGTTTTTAGTATTTCGATTTGACTTTCAGTCACAAAAAAATTTATGAAAGTTTTAAAATCACATCTGTAGGAACACAGCAACTGCATGCTAAACAACAAATTCTATCATATTTTAACAAATGGTTTGATAATTAAAACAAAATGTACACCATAATTTTTTTTAGAGGAATGCATTGAGATTAGCCATATAATATTGTAGTCAAATCCGTAACTCTCTGTTACGTTATTTTCTCGATTTTTTTTTGTATTTTCGTAAATATCTATTAAATTTACAGCTAGTTTTAACTGTCCTTCAAATCAGTTTGGTACATATTGATATTACAAATTTCAAATAAATTAGAAATCAAACGTTTTTAACAGGAAATATAAATAAGAAAGTTTGAATCGTTAATGAATTTCATGAATAACGAATAACAGGGAATATTTGTAAAGGAATTTCATGTTTATTTAATAAATACACATAATTTTTTCTAAAACTTATACAATAATTATTTGCAAGCATAATAACAATTTAAATATATATATTTTGATAATCATTTGTATCTTTTGCTCAAGATTAAAACGGTATAAGGAACACATTTTTCAATTTTTTGCAGTTAACGGAGTATTTCTTAATTACGGCAGTATATGCTATAATTGAAAAACAAGATGTGCTTTATAGACGTTGTCTCATTTTAACATATAAGCCCAAATATCTTCGAAAATACTTTATATACAAATAAATGGTTTGCACAATGGTTGACCAGGACCGAGGGAGAAATTTGACTGTACAATTAATTTTGACCTTAAGATCAATTTTCCAGGTCAAATGGAGGTAAGAGACTTTTCTTAAATGTAAACCCTGATTTTTGACTGCGTATTTAAAAAGAGCGGAAAATTTCACGTCAAAAATGAGCTGTGGAAAAATGATTTTTGTGACCATCAAATGTCTCAGAAACGACCAGAGGCCCTTTTTCAAGCTAATGTACACCTTAATATTTCATGGACTTTTGTAATGCATCTTGAACGTTTGCTTATTCTGAAAACCAAGGCAATTCAGAAAAAGGGCATCCGGTCTTTTTTCAGACATTTGACCTTAAGATTTTACCTTTCTAAGGTCACAAACACTATTTTTCCACATGTCATTTTTGACATGACTTTTTTCCGTTTTTTTCCGTTTTGTCGGAACCATTTTTTCGTAGATAAGATATTTTATAAGATATCTGGTCGTTTCTCCGACATTTGACCCTAATTTTTTATTTTTCTAAGGTCACAAGAACCTTTTTTCCGCAGGTCGTTTTTGACGTGAAATTTCCCACTCTTTTCGAATCTGCATTCAAAAATAGGGGTTGTCATTCAAGAAAAGACTCTTACATTTATTTAACCTTGAAAATTTGTCTTAAGGTCAAAATGGATGATACAGTCAAATTCCCCCTTGATCCATTTTAAATCCCCTCGATCCTCGATACCGCACACATAAAACTTTTTTACGCATGTCTTTTTTGGAAAAAAATCTAGATAATTATTAATTTTAGATGTTAATTTTGTTTTTCTACTGGTCCATATCAATATTATTAAAATATTGATAAATCTTAA
>JAAAKG020083105.1:0-16706 GCA_010014905.2 Druon quercuslanigerum | reverse complement strand
GAAGTTGACATTCATGGATTTTTGAAGGTCAACTTTGTTTTTTTAAAATGGAAATCCCCTTTTTTTACATCTGCAATCGATAGAGCGGAAATTTCTACGTTCAGGTACGTACCCAAGTCATAGATCAATTGTAACGTTTATGGTCAGTTAGAGGTTATTTGAAATTAACAAAGTTTTCCAAGGCCTTTTCTTCATCGATGGTAATCTCAATGCCCGTGCATATGAATAGCTTTTCAGAAACCAAATTGTACCAGAAATAAGGGAGATTACAGGTGATAATTTTCAAAATATTTGGTTCCAGCAGGACGGAGCAGCGGCTCATAACGTTAGGGAGGTTCGAGCATATTTGGATACTCAGTTTCCTTAAAGGTGGATTGGAAGAAGGGGTGAAATCAAGTGGCCTACTAGATCTCCTGATCTGACGCCTCTCGGCTATTTTCTTTGGGATTATTTAAAGATCAAAGTATACTCAACGCAACCCGAAAGCTTAGACGAATTGCAGAATCGGATTCCGCAACAGGCTACTTTGATTGATAGAGAGATGATTCGTAATGCTGTAACTCATTTTTACAGCCGCATAGCTTTTTGTTAAGAAGCTCAAGGTTTTTAGTTCGAACATCTTCACTGAAGCGTGAAAGGCAAGGGGACTCACGCTAACCAAGCACCCCAAATGGAACAGAACTTACTACGTCCACGTCGTCGTTCCTGGGTAATGCTAAAAGTAAACATTAACTGGTTGAAAAAAACCTTGAAAAAACCTTGAAGATCATCACCAAGATCAATACAGAGCTCACCAATGAATTTCTCGTTGAAATTGACTTCAGGAATTGCACTGACCTCTGGCAAAACTTTGTTTATTTCAAATAACCTCTAACTGACCTTAAACTTTACAATTGACCTATGACTTGGGCACGTACCTGAACGTAGAATTTTCCGCTCTATCGATTGCAGATGTAAAAAAGGAGATTTCGATTAAAAAAACAAAGTTGACGTTCACAAAGCCATGAAGCTCAACTTCAAGGTCAAAACGAAGGTCACAATTGAATTCCTCGTTGAAATTTACTCCAGGAATGACTTTTACTTTTTTGAAAAATATTTTACCTAAGGAAATCCCCAACCGTCCCGGGACTTTTTAGACACCCTGTATATGGAAGAGACTTGTATTTTGGCTTGCATTTAAGGATTCTGAATTGGTTATCCATTTAACAATACTATTCTGCTCTCAACTTGTACTTGCACTTTCAGCTGGATTTTTTCTTCTAAAAATAATAAATATCTAAGAGAGTTTTTCCTAAACTTTCTATGTTCTAACGATGTCTTACTGTGTAGAAGCGGAAAAAGGGATGCTAACAAGTCTTATGAGCCCCGTACTCTACTTTAAGAAAGCTCCGAAAAACAAATATTTATCTAAAAACCTTGACTCTCCTTTAAAAATATATTTCTTTCTTTTATTAATCATTTATCATGATTTGAAAAATTAATTAATACAGTCGGCGTCTCAATAAGAGCGCTCTCGAGACTATAGCAGAAGGAATTTCCGAGAAGTTTGGTACCCCCAAACTCTACCGAAGAGCTTGTTCGCTCGAAACGAAAGCGGGTCTCTCAATTACAGCGCTTAGACTGTTCTTGATTTTTCTAGTTCGTATAGCGCGTGAAATACACTAAAATTGAAACTAGCTGTTGCTTAAAAAGATAGCACGGATCGACAGATTAAAAAGAATACATTTATTTTTTCTAATCGTTGCGTTACCAAAACGAGAAAGTAATTAATAATTAAACTTCATCGGACGCTCATATTGAGAAGCCTTGAAACGAATCCGGTGGAATTTAAATCAAGCTTGGTAGCATAGGTACTGCTTGATCATGGATTAGGGCAACGGCTCTTATTGTTCCTTTTTACTTTTTTCAGTCCAAAACCTGTAAGTGAAGGTATTTTCAATGGTCATTCAGTAACTGGGTACACCCGGGTATTATCCCCTAAGATCTTTAAACGCAATTGGTTTATTTTTATTATTTTTAGGTATATAGTTGATCGTTAGTATGTATAGGGTTTGACTCTAGTACAATCCCCGCATTTATGATAAGTGTCATTGAAGCAAGTGACATTGTGTCAACTCTCGCATCAGAGTCACATGCTGCGAATCAAATTTCAGGCAAGTAACATCACTGCCAGTCACATTTGTGGCGAATCACATTTCCACAGCTCTCATTTCTAAAAATTTGAAGACCAGATAAAATTGCCAAAAATTGCATTCCAGCATCTCTTATTCGTTAAAATTTGAAGAATGGAAAAATTGGAAATAGCGCAAGAAGACACCCCACTGATTAGTCCAAAAATTAATTTAGTTTATACTCCTAAACTTATCTAACGACCCTTTGCGTGAGGCTGCTGCGATAATTCACACCTATGGTTAGAGTTACCCCATTACTTTTTGCTATTTTTTTCTAATAGAGTTGAGATTATAAGCTTAACTTGTAGCCGGGGTACCCATCTACTGAACAAAAGACGTTTCAACCTTGACTCTTAAAAATAATAATTAAAAGCATTAAAGAAAATTAATTTAAATTTTACATAACCGGGAACTTATCTGTAAAATCGGGAACCGCAAGGATTTAGAGATTTTTTCACAGAAAATCCAAATATTTTTGTTTGAATTACGTGTCTTAATGAATTTGTTATAAACAATTTTCTAAAAATTACAACATTGTTTTAATTTTTTCAAAATTTTTTAGCGAATGTTAATTAATGGTACGTCAACTTTGAGTATTTAATCAAAATTTGCATGTGAACCCCTCTAAGCTACTTTTATATTTTTAGAAAAAATTATTATTTTGACCAATAACATGTTATTAACTGTTTTTAGCTTTTCAAAACAATTTCATAATGTCTGTAAAAACGCGAAGCGCACTTAGTATCAGCGAAGGTGTCTTCTACAAACTTACAAGTGCCAAAAAAATGGTGTTAACAATTTTGGTACTTCGCTGAGTGGTTTTCACATCTATATATTTATTAATTACTCATAGTTCGTCTCCAACTGACATTTTGGTTATAAACGTTGTAGGAATTTAAAAAATGGTTTGATAAAGAAGTGGGAATTTAGATATATTTAAGGGTAATTCAAAAGTGGTTTTAGGTTTTTCGTTCCGAAACTTAGTCAGTTTATAATTAATTAGAAACTAATAATATTACTAACACAATTGAATAAAGTTTTTGGGATACTTGTGTGTCTTTTAAATAAATAAAAAATTTTAATTGAGGACTTGAATCATGATGCAAACAATAAACAAATATATAGTTTTACAAAATTTTACACAGGCGCATAGTGGGAAAAAATTTTCTTGGGACAGTTCAATATTTAGTCTACACTATTCATTTCATTAAACCGAATAAAAAATAAAAGCAAATTATCATAGCAAAAATTAATCGGAAATACACATTTAGTTGATTCTGTAAATATTAGGCGTATACTTTGAAAAGTAGCCAAAATCTGAATTTCTTTGTGGAAATTTTTGCAACAATAAATAGTTCGCATGAATTTTCAATGTGTCGCAGCATGAAGTCATCGAAAAGATATTCTTAGTAGATTTTGTAAACAAAATTTAATCCCCTTTTTTTTAAAATTATCAAAACTGTGAATTCGTTCATCAAAATTATTTGAATATTTGTGAATAGAATTGAATTTCAAATTATCATCCGAAAAATTTAATTTTTTGATATTCAATACAAGAAATCTGTATTGTAATGAACTAAGGAGCGCTGGAAACGCTGTCGTTCAGGATGCAAGGTAAATTGTAATTTAAATTTTTTCTAAAAGTCTCTAGGGTTAAGAAGCCCTCTAAAGAACAAAATATACATTGTAATATTCTTATAGCTAAGATTTACACATATGTATTGTATCAAATTAAAAACTTCATTAGTAAGTTATCTGAATTATTGAATAAATACTTTAAAAATTGGATTTTCACATGATAATAAGAAAACGCTTTCCTAATCGTTAGTAGTGTACTAGTTCACAAAATAGAATACATCTTTAACATAATTTTATAAAATCGACTTTAATTTTTAATTAATTATGAAACCCATTTTTTATAAATTCTTCGGATTTCGGTTCTTAAAAAATCCATGGGAAATTTAGTAAGAATTTTTAGATACAATATCTCAATTTAGGAAAAATTTTATCTTTTAACTGAACCTAAGATTTCTAGAAAATTTTCACAATTAATTCGGAAATTAGGTCACAAATGAAATTTTAAGAATAAAATTATATACTCTTATTTGTGAACATGTTTTCTCTTCATATTTAAATTATGCCACTCGTATATTTTTTTACATTATCAAAAAAAGCGTAATTTTAGATAATACATTACGCAATGCGAGATCTCAACATTAATTTTACAAGTACTAAACCTTCAAAATTTACTCGACACGTGTACATATATAAGGCAATGAAAGCGACGAATATTACCATTCTCCACATATTCAGTTTGTTGTGGAAAATCATTCATTCGCAAGCTTTTTTGGAAAAGAAGTTTGACTAAATAAAAATGTAAGATGATTGAAAAAGTAGCATTAACTTTCTTGTTACAACGTAAGTAATCATCTATGCAAAAAGCAATATTATTCCTGTAGAAATATTTGATTCAAGAATTAAAATTAAATTATTAAGTATATTTTTCAAATATGCTAAATATGAATTATTATATATAAATTAATGAGAAGCAATCAGATTTATGAATATCATGTTTAGTCTTATTTTAAATCGTATAAACTTTAGTTAAGATAAGGTACGAATTGTATTCCGTGTAAGCTCACGAATGACTGGCCATGTCATATGTTTCTTTCTTTCCAACTTCTTATTTTTGAACTAAAACAGATATCCTGATAATAAAGGTAAAGGAAATCTATGATTTTGAAATTAATAAATATCGACTGTCGAAGAAAGGATTGATTTGTTCCATCAAATCACTTTACATCCTGCTAATATTTTGGAAAATGGGAAAAAATGTAGCAGACTACAGCTTATTTAAATATTTCAGTTTGTATTATGTTTAACCAAGGCACTTTATTTTAATTTCAAATTTGGAACGAAATTGAGAGCAGGGATTTAGTACTCTTATACTGTAATATATAGAAATGGGGCGTTATTTCTCAAATGCCCCAGTCAAACAGTCAAAGTTGTCCGATTTATGTTAAAATTAAGCAAAGTATTTTGTTATTGGATACTAGTTTATGGGAAAAAATGTTGTCATTCGGATAAGAATTGACCGAGCGAATGTGTAAATTTTGGGATTTTTGTGGATATCGTTCATTTCGGGGATTTGAACTCTTCTAATAGCTATGAAAAAATTTTTGTCTAGTACAGTTTCGATAGCGGGCTTCACGCCTATTCGAGTGTACCTAGGCATTAAAAAAAAGCGATCTTGAAAAATGAGCGTCAAAATCAATTTTGACTTTTCTGAAATAAGGCAGAGGGTTTTTAGTCTTTAAAAAATTTTAGGTTTATTCCTATAAGACTGTATAGATTAGAAAGTAAGATTTAAAATTTTAATTTATGAAAATAAGCGTTGAGTACTCAGGTACGCTCATGACGCTGGCTCTCGAGCCCAACCCGTAGCACAACGTGGTACAACTTCATTGTATTCCTTTAACGAAAAGTAATAATACTGTCACTTGTTCTTAATTTGTTTCTCGTTGGTTATTATAGGAAACAAATGAAAACTGCGATCATCAGAGAGATGAGTTTCAAATTTTATCCTCTAGATAGCAAAGCATTAAAAATTCTCTAAAGTTAAAACAAAATTCTATGGTATAATACAAGCTATAATCACCCTTATATTTTAGTATGAAATTAAATTTCAAAACTGCGTTACTTTGCAGGTTTGTTATATGATTTTTTATTTATAATTTTGAAAGTTAAGTAATAGCCACGGCACAAAAATATGGCCATATATTCTAGTTTTATTGTAGCTTGTATTTTTTTAACTTATGAAATTAAAACAATAATTTTAAGATAGAATAGCATTTAAAACAAAAAACAGTTTTCGAAGTTCAGCTACCTAAACAAGGTAAAAATAGTCTGAGAAAATGGACTAATAATGCTTCAATATTTTCAAGAAGGAGAATCATAACAAGACGCTAAGTACACGATGTATTTCTGAAGGCTTCCGATCCCCATTTCTTACACTACCTGAAGAACTAAAAATTTGTACTTCATGTAGGAAAAAGCTCAGAAAACTAAAATAAGTACCAGATTCAAATTTAGATGACACCGATCAGCCTCGTAATGATGTTCTTGCTAATGAAAAAGTTGATGATGTTGAAAGTAATGAAATGATCATTTCAAATGAAGAAATCATGTCAAATGATGATTACGATCCAGATTTCTCCTTCGGAATCTCGAGATGAATGTTACTCTGTATAATGACAAATATCATAAGGCTACATTTCAAGTTCTTTATCAAATCAAAGGGAACTTTAAATCATCAGCGAGTAGAGCTGAGGCAGTTCAACTTCTAACACTTACTCTAAGATCTTGGAGTTATATATAACTAATGAACGAATTCGAAACATCTGAACGGCAAGCAAAAAAATACGAAAAAGTTAGTTGCTAACCATGGGATTTTAACTTTGCCTATGCCAAAAAGAGGAAGACCTTTGAGTCTTGAAACTGAAGATCTTGTATCCAAATTTTATTAGCGTGACGACATGAGTCGCTTAATGTCTGGAATTAAGGATTCTGTGTATGTTCGAGTGAGTGACAAGAAAGTTCTCATTCAGAAAAGATTGGATTTTTTGTGATTCAAATGAATTTTATTACGAATTCCAGTTAGAATATGAAGATATTAAAAGAGGCTTCACGAAATTCACACAAATCAGACCGAAACATTGCGTTTTGACAGGGAGTAGCGGTACCCGCACAGTATGCGTTTGTGTTTATAATGAAAACGTGAAGTTAATGCTAAAAAAACATACATGCAATAGTTAACGAACGATTCAGAGAAAATTTTAAATGGATATCGCGAATTTAACTATGTGCTCTGATGCGACAAGTTTTTAACAATTAGGAGAATGTAAAAATTTTCCCGGTAGTACTGAAATGAAATATAATTTGATTCAAGCTTTTATTGAGGAGGATTTGGAATAAATTAAATTTGATTCTTGGGTGCAGACTAAGAGATGCACTTTAAAGACGCTGATCATGAATGTTCCTGAATTTGTGAATGAGCTTTGTGAAGCGCTGCTATAGCTAAGAATCCATCATTTCCTTGCTATAGAGCAGTAATTATATTTCAAAAATATGAAGATAATTTTGAAAACTGGTAAATTCGTTATCTCACTTGACTTCGCTGAGAACATAGAGTTTGTTCTCCAAAATTCCGCGCAAGGATTTCACTGGAATAATGATCAGGCAACAATATTCACAATAATTATTTACTCTGTAAAATATGAAGAACTCAAGCACAAAAGCATGACAATCATATCGAACAGTTTAATTTATGACACTGTTGCCGATTATGAATACCGGTAGATAATTGTGAATTATCTAAAGGCGAATTTTTCAGTTACGTCTCAGACGGAGCATGTAAACATTTTAACAACAAGAGCAATTTTGCTAATATCATAGCTCACAAGGCAGATTTCGAAATTTCAGCTGAGTGGCATAACCATCCTACAGCTAATGGTAAGGTAGCATGTAAAGGCATAGGGGCGAATGCTAAACGAAATGCAGCAAGGTTTAGTCTACAATGTTCCGCCAAAGATCTCATCCTACATACTTCATCCCTATTTCAGTAGGCAAAAAAGAACTGCAAGGAAACTGAAATCATTTTTAGTAGAAAGACAAAGAACGAAGCCACTGCTAAAGATCCAAAAAGCAGATTAGATGCTGCAGTGACAATCAAAAGGACATTGCAATACTATGCATATGTACCTACTGAAGATGGGAGACTTTAATTGAGAAAATTTTCCTCAGACACGGAATGAGACTAATTCCTAGAGGAGAAGAAACAAAAATAAGGAAAAAAAGTAAAAACAACTGTCACTGAGATAACGAAAGGCGGAAATAAAGGCACATAGAAGACCAGACATAAAAATAAATAAATCTGCGAACTTTAATTTTACTGCATCCATATAACCACTTTTTCGACCCGACCTCTTATTCGATAACATCATTTTACAAAATTCAAATTTTTTACAAAACTCATCAGTGAACTTAGTGCAGGAATTTGAATAATGACCGTGTTAACACTATGAAATGCAGAAAGCGATCAAATATACTAGCATATATTATTACTTTTCTTAAAAACAATACCATGATGCGCCGCGGGTCTCGAGATCCAGCGTAAGTACACAAGAGTTCACACTGTCTTTCTCATATTGGAAATTGATTGATTTTCCCCAAAACTCTAAATTAAACAAAAACAGTGTTTTTAGAAATCTCGCAAGGAGCCAGTTAGTGCAATTATTGGCAATGGTAAACATGTTAACTTCGGAAGAAAGACTGCCTCAGATTGCCTCAGAAAAAACTGCGGGCGTGGTCGGTCCTGTAAAAAGATATTTTCTTATTTCTTGTGAATTAATTTTATAAATACGCTAAAATTCTACTTTTATAAATAATTAAATGATAGCCTTTTATTATCTTAAAAGATAGAATTGATCAGCCGTTGGCTGGAGAGCCAAGCCTTAAGCCGGGAGCTGGCCGGGTAGCCCGACTTTAAGTCGGGCTATGGCCGGGGTTTCTGGTGGAAATCCGACCAGAATCGTCACGTTGCGCTGGCCAGTGTCCGAATATAATATGGCCAGGCTTCCCGATCGTGGCCCGGCCGGGATCAATTGGTGCTGTAATAGATTGAAATAATTTGTCTTTCAATTTTATGAAGAATTGTTTTCAGTTAATAAATCGCGGTAAAGATTTGTAAAAACATTTGAAATTATTACTTATCATTCTCAAAATTATTAACCTGTAATATTTCCTCTAAATCAAATTCATCAGAAGTAGAGTCACCTGAATTGAGTCTTCTTATTTTCTTACTGATCAGTCTTTTCTTTCTTGCACGAGCCCTGTTTTGCTGTCGTACTGTTTCTTTTTTATCCATAATATATGAACAACCTTCAAAATAGTATAAAAATTCTTCCAAAAAGCCAAAAGAAATAATGTAGAATTTCGCACTGCGTTTAAAAAAATTTAAGGTTATGTTGCCATTATTCGATTATTGACCTTCGCTGCTCACCTTGATCATAGCATATTTGCTTGATCGAGGTAACACACAGGTAAATGTGGAAAAAACTGCAATTGCTTAATGTCCTTGTTTATTAATTTGTATTTCTTTTCTAGTAAAAAACGTTTAATATTTAATAATAAAATACAGTTCATTAAAAGTAATGAAGAGCAGACGACAAAAGTAAACAAAGACTCGAAACTGCGAGATATCCTGCGGGATTTCCAAAATCCAATAATGCAAATTTCGGAATTTTATACTTAATCTATGGAGTTTGAACCGCAAAAAAATGTGTTTTGTTCTACGTCAAACCTAGAATTTGTTTGATACAAATAAAGTTCGTTTGAATCATACAATTTTTAGTTGTAATAAAATAAGGTTTTAACCAACGGTTCTGGTTTTGATTACAAATAATTAATAAATACTCCAGAACTACAGAGCAAGTTAAAAACTGTAGAAGAGAGACACTAATGTTATTGGAAAACGAAATATATTCACTGGCATATGCAGAATATGTAGTGTTTATAGCAGAGGATGCAGAAAGAATGGCGGGCTTTAATACGGGAATAGATAAATTTTCGGATGGGAAAAAGTTGAATTTAAATGTAGCAAAGACAGACGTAACTAGGCTTAGAAAGAGAGGCGAAAAAAGAAAGAATGGATAGGGAGTTGGAAGGCAATAAAGTTAGACGAAGTAAAATAATATAAATATTTTGCATATACCTTGCAAACAAATGTGGATCATAGGTTATTAATAAGAAAACGGATAAAAAAGCAGCAGGGATAATTAAGCAGATATGGGGAATAGGAAAAAGAAGGTTAAAAAATTGGGGAAGGACATTGTGGTTATTTGACGCACTGTTATGGCCGGTATTAGGTTATGGAGCAGGGATATGGAAATGAAAAGAAAGGAAAGAGAATGAGAGTTAACAAGAAAGGTTTATAAGATTGACACTAGGAGTAAACTGGAGGTCGCCTGGATATATTGTGAGGCAAGAAGTGCAAAGGGATAAATTAAATACTAGAGCGGAAGGGAGGGCATAGAAAGTTGAGACGAAGCTTTGAGAGGGACAGGGAGGAGAGTTATAAAGAAAGGATTTGAGGGAGGTAGAATAAACTAGAGCGGGGACGATACAATTAAAGAGCTGGTCAGAAGAAAGAAGAGAGCTCTTTAATGCTAGTGATATAAAAGACTGGACTGGAGTAGGGGAGATCGGAGTAGGTTGACCAACTATTTACTTACGATTTTTTTCACATCCCTTGTAAATTGGATAGAATTTGGTTTACACTATATAAAATTGCATAGCCTTAGCTTGTACTTTAAATTTTTTCATGTATTATATTCATTTTTAAAGCATGAAAGATTTTTTCACAGTGATGTGGCAAATTGGCTAACCTACCCTTAGTATGGGGCAGGGTGGCCAATTCAAACAAAAATAGTACAGCATTCAATAATAAAATCGAGTTTCAGAAAAAAGAAAGCTTTTTTTAGTGCCTGTTCAAATTCCGAATCGGGATGTCGAATTCTTTCGCCACGGAAAGCATTCATATTTTTTAGCAATTATTTTTTTAACAGCTTGTTGAATTATGCTGTTAGGTATTTTGCGTCGATCAGATTTTCTTTTTTATGTGCGCATTATGACTAGAACCAAGAAAATACATTTTCAGAACTCCAAGCGGACTGAAAATATAAATGTGGTAATTTGGTGCTTAGAGCCTTGGCTAACCTGCCCCGAAAAAAAGTAGTCAACCAGCCCCGACCATGTTTTACAAAATTGGTTCAATATGGAGGTTAAGTAATGTAAACAATTTATTCGAGCGATACCTTATTTCCAATCTCGTGGTATGTACAATTGAGAATCATAATCAGTTGATTTTAAATAAATTGTTTATTAATCCGAAAAAACAAAAAAAATCACAAAGCGAAAATTTTACTCACCTTAGTTGAAAACAATTTTTTGGTTGTAATTTTGACATGCGAATGCACAATGCGATAAAATGACTACTGTGGAAGCATGCGTGCAGGTTTGCTAAATGATAAAAGTTATTTAATCACAAAAATGAAAATATTTATTCAGTTGAGACGAAGTGTACAGAACTACGGACGGATAGAGACTGACCCTAAGCTAGGTGACAGGTCATCGAAGGGATCGCAGTGCACTTATTGGCAGGCACAGAACTGTCGAGGACCCTCGAGAAAGTTCTGGGCCAGTCGTGTACCTGATTTACTTGCATTGCCTTCGATGAACCTTCTAGAAGCTAGAACGTAATAGGAAATATTTTATAGGATGAAATGTAATATTTGGTTATATGCGGTAGTTATTCTAAAATTAAAATACATATAAAACTATAGCAGGTGGACACCACAAATATGGCCATGAACATTTAAAAATAACCGTGTTTTATAAGAAAAAAAACAATAAATGCGAATAGAATTTTTGTTTGTTTGAGAGCATGATTTGTATTATTTTTGATCTCGAAAATCATATTTTTAAGTCTTTTGCATGATTATAGGCGTAATTCTCTTTTATTAAAACGCTTTTATTACCTTCACCTGAATATCTACGTATGTAACGGAATCTTCGAACTTCTTTTCATACCCTTTAAGACGTCAGATAAAATTAAAACTTTGCACACTCATGAAGTACCGATGACAATACAATAATTTAAGAACTTTGTCCCATTATCCTTACTAGGATCATCAGGATGAGCGATTTATCAATTTTCCGATGAGGGAGCATGAGAAGCGGCTACCCGATATGCAAGAAAGGCAGTAGGCTCGCAAATTTCCCACACAAGATATTTGGAAAATAAGTTCGTTTACAGACTAAAAAATCAAAAATAAATAATAGTTAAAAAAAATAAAAATCACGCTTTTATAGCTGATCGAACAAAAAAGTTAAAAATGAAATTTAAATAATAAGCTGCTGTCCCAACAGCAATAGATGGGGGTGTTCAACGCCAATCGTTACAGATATTTCATTAACAGCTATTTATACAACTTGTTTCGTATTTTGCTTTTCGTGAAAAGCAGCTGGCAACATTGCTCGTTGTCGGCGCCGGCAAGATTATTCGTCGCCGGTGCCGGCAGTGTACACTCCATCTTTTAAATATTGGAATATGAATATTAAACGTCTACGTTCTATTCTCACTAGGATTTCAAAAAAAAATATCGTGAAATTCCTCACTTCGTTTTCGTGAAACAATAGAAACAAAATTCACAGTTGTTACTAAAGAATGATTGTTCTTCTTCTTAATTTTATAGATGCACTGACAATACTGCCATACATATTTTAATTTTAAGGGTCACATTATTCATAGGATTTAACATTATCATTACATCATGACATCATCACATGTCATATTATCACAAGGATTTTTCTAAGAATATCGTAAAATTCCTCTGAAGTTAGGACAACAAATATCTTCAAATTAAAAATTAAGAAATGTGCAAATAATTAAAAATAGTAATTGTTTTCCTACCTTCAGTTCAACTCGTAACTTGTAAAACATAAACTTAATGCTACGAAATTTTAAAGCTAATGAGTGTTTCAAAAATGTCTAATTCCCCAATTTTTGGAATGTAAAGTTTGAACATCGTTCAAAAGGACAGATTGTTACGAATTGTTAGAAAAAACATACAAGCAAAAATAAAGTTTGCGAAATAAACACTTGTGAATGAAATATTGTTTCTAAACTACACATTCATACGATTGCGAGAGTTCCTAGCTTCGCAAAAAAAAGAAAAGATAACAATGTGATCTATTGTGTTTACATGTCGGTGGTCCCTTTTAAAATGAATCATCCGGAAACATAATCCATTATTATTAAGTGAATATGTGAAAAATACGCAACAATACTTCAATTTGTGTGATAACCTGCAACTAAATAAGTTCAATATTAATTGTACAACTTTTATAGGAAACAAAACCAAACATTATGTCGCTGCTGTAAAAATTTCATTTTGGTAAAATATGATTTTTTCTTCTTCTTCCTTTCAGATTTTCATTGCAAATGACGATTTTAAATTAATCTATTTGCAAGGCCATTCAATACTTAACCGGTACCTATGTTATCGATAATTTTTGTTTGCAACAACTACTCGTGCAGATATTTCGAAAGGGCTCTAGTGGGGCTCTGACTAGTGCTCCCTATATGTAGTCGGGCTCTAGCGAGGAAAACTAGTCGCAGCCCTATCTAGAACGTAATGCTGAGGCCATGGGGCTCTAATAGATTTTCTAGTAGGGTTCCTGTTAGGTCAGCCCGCCTACAACTCAATTAAAGAGAAGGGCAGCTGTGGGACTTCTACATGGTACTGTCATGCTACTGGCAGTTAGTACAAATATCCGTTCATCATCATACGACTGTATGTAATCCAAATTTCATTTAAAATTTCAAAAATTGAAATTTAATTTAAACATTTTACTTAATTTTAACACCCAATACTGTTAGACTATTTTGACTTTAAATATTAATTGTTCTGTTTAGAGTGAAAACATATATTACATTTTTAAACATTATATTACAATTAATATTTCTAATGGGGTATCGAACCTACATATCTATATAACCTGCGGCTTAAGAAAGTTAAAAACCCAAAATTTAAACTCTCTTTTTATAATAAAATATTTATTAATATACGACATTATGTACATGTAAAATATACACATTTTTAACAGAAATATCAATAAAATAATTTTTAAGTAAATAAATTTAATCGGTTGTAATTTTCCTTCGTGTAATATTTCGTTTTTTCCCATTCTAGACTACTTTACATTTTTTTACAATGACAGAACATGTAATTTTATATGAAAATTGAACAGTTTTAGATACGGGACTTACAAATTTGATCGTCAACTTTCACTGTTTTTTAAAACAAAATTTTTATAACTCTTATGCAATGTTTTGTTTTTAGGTATTTTATAATATTTTGCAAAAAAATAACTTTTAAAATAAGGAGCAACCTGTCAAATTGTATGTATGGATGCACACTTATAACTGAATTTTAGACGAATTGAATACCCATCCATCAGAATACCGTTCTAGTAACTTTTGCACAACTTTTAGTAACTTGTAATCGTTTAGATTCAGACCGTCATTCGAATCCCACCCCTGATGATCTGCCCCGGAACTGCTAGCTGGTGTTGCAATTGCCTGAATCGCCGCGGGAGAATTCGAAATCGACTACATATAGTCAGATAGAGGAATTTTAAGGAATGTACCGCATTACATGGAATTTGTTGAATTTGAAGAAGTGGACGTCCGAAAATGGATTGATTCGTCCGATTTTGGTACCCCCCGGCCTCCCAACTACAGACGTCTTTTCAGGGCGGCCCCTAAAATGTAATCTGCAAGAGTTTTGTCCAAAGGTTTTTTTGTAGTACTAAGTAAGTTTTTAATTTTCTTTTCCTCTCATAATAAGTTTGCTTTTTCTTCAGAATTTTTTTAACTAAAGAAATTAATGAAAATCCAGAAGTGTTCGGGTATTAGAGTTTCTATCTGTAAAACGAGAACAATGAAGATTTTGAATTACTTTTTTTTCCTCAATCGTATTGATCATGCACTTTGATCTAAACTGCTTTTATTACTCAACAAAAGCGTGCACTCGAAATAAAATCACGACACAATAACCTCTCTTTCTTAGCTCTAGCCATAAGCTGCGCGGC
This sequence comes from Druon quercuslanigerum, assembly GCA_010014905.2. NCBI lineage: Eukaryota > Metazoa > Arthropoda > Insecta > Hymenoptera > Cynipidae > Druon > Druon quercuslanigerum. Next base: position 1,821 of record JAAAKG020083105.1, on the reverse strand, counting down.
AAAAAAGCGGGTTTCTCGAATTGTCACGAAATTTTATTTTTTTCGGAACGATAGCGCCACTTGTTTTTGCGTGGAAACGATAAAAATGTATATCAACATTAGAAAATCATGTATGATATTCATATTCGCTCGTTTTAGTCATTAAAGGATTTTTCAAGACATCGCTGAATAATAATTAAAAATGTATACTTCAACTATCATAATGAACTCGAAAATGTTGCAATTTAACTTTAATAATGTGTTATATCATATAACAATTTTGAATGAATAAGCAGAGCCAATAATAAGTCACGAATAACTACTGTTATTGAAGAAAATATCGAGTATGAATTTAGTTTCCGAGCGTAAAACTGTACAACAAAACATAATAACGATAACGCTTAAATACGCGCGACGTCACAATAAAACTGTAGCCTCTCAAAGGTTATGAATCCATTTAAACGGAAACTAGTGTGGTCATTATTTGCCAATTTCTCCACCATGGTATAAATTGAAAAATAAAATTTTCGCTTGAATGTATCGGGCGTGCATAAAAAATATTCAGTTTGCATGGCGTAGCAGATTAATACTTTTCACGCGTTATAGAAATATCCTGTTAAATAAATTCAAATGCTTTAAACATACTACCGTATTATTGAACAGTGAATGAACAATTTATTTAATTTCTTTCTTCAAAAACCTATCTCGATTTTAAATTTAAATATTTAAAACAGTCGAAAAATTTTAGATTGCAAATTTGGTAAATTGCGTAAATTTTTAGATTTTTAAACCGAACGAATAATTGAAATTTAGATAAAATGTAATCAAAATTTTAATTCCTCTTTATGAATAACGTTAAGCCCTTATACAAAACTAAAATAAAAATTAAAAAAATGTTAACCCTGAGAATAAAATTGGACAAAATTTCAAAATTCTCACGTGCAAATACTTGAATTCGAAAAAAATTTCCCTGCAAAGAACTGTGGTGTATTCTCTGTGGATGTATTTTACAGATAGCAGCCTAATAGAACCCTAATAGCACGGAATGTACCGGGAACGTTCCAGGAACTTTCCACTAGGACTTGAGAGGAACCTTCCATAATTGTTATTTTTAACAACAATTATCTCGTAATCCATAAGAGATAGGTAAAAATAGATGTCATTTTTGACCTTTTACTTATTGTATATCGAACATTGTACACGATCAGGGAACGTTCCGAAGGTACCCGAGAAACGTTCCGTGTTATTAGGGTAACCTTATCGAATAAACTTTACACGCAACTGAGATAACTTCATGTTTTTAAACTGTCTCGGAATAATTCTTCAGTGAAAAAGTGTCATCTGCTATGTACTGGACAGCAAGGGGAAGAATATTGAAGTATGCATGAAAACGGTCTATAAATCATGACAAACAATTTTTAAAAACATTGAAATTACAGTGAAACTCTGAGACTAGGCCGGTTTTGGGGTTGAAGAAGGTGGGGAATTACGATGATAGAGGACCGTTTTGTAGAAAGCGCTTTGTTTGTTCTCGCAGCTCCTTTTACTCCTACTTGCAGGGCGGCGTCAATTCCCGGTAGAACAAACTCTGGGAGCCCTATCTCCCCTGGCGAACCGAGTGAACAGAACGGCTACTCAATAGCGTAGCCATATAGTAGCCACATAGTAGCCATTCCGTAGCATGCTATAAGAACTCAAAAAAACAGCAAAATCAACTTTTAATTAGGTGAAATTCGGATTCAACGTTAAAATTCTCATTAAAACGACACGGAGTATTCACAATAGTGTGTTTTGCAATGGTGAAAAGTTTAAGAAATAACTTCAACTTCTGGCGAAGGTGGC
>JAAAKG020083094.1:5923-16707 GCA_010014905.2 Druon quercuslanigerum | reverse complement strand
AATTTATTATTATTTTAAATGAAATTCTCTTTGACCAATCTTAGAAAATTGCATTTTTTTCTCTGAAATATTCACCTTTTTGTCGTTTTATCATTCACATAGGGCGATGTTCAAATTGCATCAATTTTACACAAATTATTTTTTAAAAAAATATTATTGTTTATGATTATATTCTTCTATATTGAGGCTAGATATTTGCTGCTTTTTGTCAAGTTTTTTACTTTTTTCCATTTTACACGTAGAGTGATGTGATAATTATTCAAGGTAAGAAAATAATTGTTTTAATAATTTATTATTATTTATAAAATGTTATCTATGAATAATGCTAGAAAAATTCTGTTTCTTCTGAAATATTTAACTTTTCATGCATCTGTTAGCAAAAGCGAGGTAAAAATTAAGAAAATTTAACAGACATAACTATTTAAACAAATTATTGTTTATAATTAGCTTCTTTTAGAAACTGTAGAATTTAAGATAAACTGCATTTTCCGAGCATTTGTCTACCAGAATATAAATAAACAAAATAAATATGAATAAATAAATCAATTTTTCTTATAAATAATATAAATAACAGTAAGTTTCTTTAAAATATAGTTTCTGTTAAATTTAATTGATGCTACATGCAATAAATTGCCATAAATATTAAAAATTAATTCTAAATAAAAAATGGGGCTAGCGGAACCTCTAAATAGCATTAAAAAATTAAATATAAAATTATAAAATTATAAAATATAAAATTATTAAAATTACAAAATTATAAAATTCACGAATTAAAAAATTCCATAATGATAGAAAACCTGAAAGTTTGGAATAATATCGAATTTGAAAATTCCCGAATAAAAAAATTTCTGACAAAAAATTTCCGAATTATGATATATCCGAAATAGAAAATTCCCAAATTATAGAATTCTTAAATTTAAACGATTTTTTTTGTAAATTATATTAATGAAAAAAACGAAAATATTTTTGTAATAAAGAATGTGTTTAATGTTGAAAGCTTTAAAAATTATAGCTTGATTTTTAAATAACAAGAAATAAAAAAAATTGCATTAAAAATATATTTGTTAAATTATTGTTTTTTAATTACAAACAATAATTTTCGAAATTCTAAACATTAAAAAATGTTTTTGTATAAAAATGTTGGACTATTGTATTTTCAATAACTAATTAAGTTTTTTTTAATTTTTTGACTGTTTAAATTCGGGAATTGTCCAATAACTTTTGAGGATTTACAGGTAAAAAATAGATAGAATAATTGTTGTTTTAACAATTAAAAGTTATTTAAAATACCCTATTGTGTTAAAAATTATTTTTTTAAAGATTCATCAACATGATTTGGAATTTAAATTTTTCTTTAAAAATTGAATTATTTTTTTGAAAATCCTTCTCTTGGGGTGGAAAATTCAACTATTCTGGTAAATTCCTTAAAATATAATTTCTGTTAAATTTAGTTGATGATACATGCAATAAATTGCGATAAACAATAAAAATAAATCCTAAGTAAAAAATGGGACTAGCGGAATCTCTAAATAGCATTAAAAAAAATAAACGAATTTTTTTTTGTAAATTCACAAAAAATAGAGGGTGGGGGGACATGCATGAAAATTCGAGAAAAGTTTTTTTTAATCAACATAACGTTTAAATTTTAGACCGAATAATTATATTTGAAAGACGTCAAATTTAAAAAAAAAATGAATAACAGATTTGACGAGATCGATGGATTAAAAAAATCGAATACGATAATTAAACGATGCATAAAATTAACAATTTTTAATAATTTTTTCCAAATCCTGCAAATACTTGTTATTTGCAAATCGTGATATTTCTGACTAATAGAGGCCTCTATATTATTTATATTGTTGAAAAGAAAATATTTATTAATTATATTCGACGTAATCAATACAAAAATCATATTTAGTATTCATAACTGAAATAATAATTTGCATAACAATTCAATTGTTTTTAAAAACTCATGAGAAAATATAAATAAAATTTCTAATTATGTTAAATTTTCGAAAAATAACTATTTGCAATAGGAAGTCCAAAGCGCTTTTAATATTAAAGAATTTGAAAATTTCTGAATAATAAATTTCGTGACGAAAAATTGTTAAATTAAAAAATATGCGATACTTTCAAATTTTAAACACAAGAAAATTATAGCCATTGAAAAAAATAGTTTATTGATAAATCATATTTATTTATTTGAAGTACAACAATAACAAATTTTCATTGTAGTGATTTTTTTTCAAAGTTTAATGTATGTTTTAAAATTATTCTTTAAATTTAAAATAACAATTATTTGTATGAAAATTCTCAACGAAATTTTTTTGTTTTTGAAAATGTACAGAGAAGCGTTTTAAATTGTTACTCTTGCAGTAAAAATGTTTGAATCCATTGTTTAAATTCGATAATTTGCTAGTGTCAGACATTTTGCTGTACATTATAATATTTTAAATTTTGGCAATTTTCAGTTGAATGTTATTTTTTGAAGATTTCAAAATTCGTTAATATTAGAAACTCTCGAAAAATTTTTATTTATTCGCTAAAATTATAAATTTTACGAGAATTTTATTATGGATTCTTCTGTTACAAATATTTTCTTTTTTACAAATATTTCAGTGTTGGGATATTTATTTTAAATGCCATTGCAAATAAAGTATACTTTGCACAAAAATTATTGTATAATATTCATAAATAAAAGAATATTTAAAATCCCGATTATTCAGTTTGCATAAAGTACAGGTCCCTAGAAATAGACATAGGGGCAGGCAACCATGGAGTGACAAGGGCTAGAGGTATTCTGATTTTTTTATTTTTTACATACTTGTCTTCCCCTCTGTCAGTCTTTGTTTAGATTTTGAGTGCATTCTGCGTTCAAGGGTGGACAGCTTTCCTATAAAATCGCCTATAAAATCGAAATAAAGCATCATTCATGGGGCCTTCTTCTTCCAGGTCCAGCTTCCCATGTATCCATAATAATAATTAATTAATCATAATAATTTTAAAAAACTCTCGATAGTCTTACCTATTTTGTGTTTCATTTCAAAATTAAATCGAAATAGTTCAGTTTTCAAAAAAAATAAGGCAATGAAATTTAATTAAATTTTGTAAATTAATTTTTAAAAATTATACTCGAAAAATACCTGAAAAAAGGCAGAGTATCAGTTTGATGTAAGATTTAAGTTAAAGACGTCATTTTTTATTTAATTTTTTTTTTACATAGAAATATTATTTTTAGTCGATAAGTGCCAAGTTTGTAAACTTTTTCTTAACTAATTATTAATTTTTTCAGTAATCTTTATCCTTCTGTAAATCGTGAAAAAGTATTATTTTTCGGTACAAGGTATTCCATAATCTTTTTTATTTAACATATTTTGGAATTATTAAAAGAATTTCTATTTGTATTTTTTTAAATAATCGCAAAAATTTGTATTTTTGGAATTATTGACACAATTAATAAATGTTGAGAGACACTTTAAATATTTTTTTCATATTATTATGGATATTTTTACCAGATATTTTGCGACTATGATAAAAACTTGTTTAAATAATCGCCACAAATATCTTTAGAAAAAAATATTGCTCTCAAAATGCGTCAATTATATTAAAATTCCCGGAAATACGGACTTTTTGTGATTTAGTGGAAAAAAAGTATACAAATAGAAATTGTTTCTGCAATTGCAAAATATGTTTAACAAAAACTGGTTTTACTAAAATATCCCAAAAAATAAAATTACCGAATTGCAACATTCCAGAATCATAAGGTTTCTCAATAATGAAATTCTCGAACTGGAAAATTCCGGAATAATAAAAGTCCAAAATTATAAAATGTGCGAATTAGAAAATTTCATAATGATCGAAATTCTGACAGTTTGGAAAAATGTGGAATTTGAAAATTCCCAAATAAAATAATTTTTGACACAAAATTTCCGAATTATGTTATGTCTGAAATAGAAAATTCCGAAATTATAGAATTTTTAAATTTAAACAATTATTTTTTTGTAAATTTTATTTATTAAAAAACCAAAATATTTTTTCAATAAAGAATATGTACAATGTTGAAAGCTTTGAAAATTATAGCTGGATTTTTAAATAACAATTATTGAAAAAACTTGCATTAAGAAATATATTTGTTCAATTATTGTTATTTTAAATTCAAACATTAATTTTAGGAACTTTAAACATTATAATTTTTTTCATATACAAATGTTGGGCTATTTTATTTTCAATAACTGAATAAGTTTTTTTTTTAATTTTTGTACTTTTTAAATTCGGGAATTGCCTAAGAACTTTTCACGATTTACAGATAAAAAAATGGATTAACAAATTCTTTTTTGGACAATTAAAAGATATCTAAAATACCTGAAAACATATAAAATAAAAATAATTGTTAAAAACTGTTAAAAATTCATTTTTCTGATTTTTTCTTGCACTATTTGTTTGAAAATTAATTTTTTAAAGATTCATCCTCAAAATTTAAAATTCAAATCTTTGGTTACAATTTTTATTATTTTCTTTAAAATTCTTCTCTTGGAGTGGAAAATTCAACTATTTTGGTAAAAATTTAATTTGTTTTTGATCAAGACTCATATATTTTATTGAAACTTAAGAGTTTTTTTGGTGAAATTTAATTGTTTTCTATTTAAATTAAAATTTTTCATGATTAAAATATTAATTTTTACATTTTTTGTTAAAAATTCAGTTATTTAGTTACAAGTTTCTGTTTTTGAGAAGTTAAAAATTATTTAAAAATTGATGTATTTTGTTCTTTATTTTGTTGTCATATTTTTTTTTAACTTCGACTAATTCGTTCAAGGTTTAACTATTTACTAAAAATTATTATTTTTTAATTAACTTGTGTGGTTGAAAATTTGACTAGTTTGTTGAAAATTATTTTTTTTTCTGATCCTAACTATTAATATTTCATCTATTAATTTAAATATTATTCAAAAAATATATTAGTTGACTTATCAACAATAAAATATGAATTTCAAGCAACAATTTTTTTAACAAAACAAAATTTTCAACAAAAGTTTTTAATTTCCAAGAAAATTTTTAAATTTTTAACCAAATAATAAAATTTGGCAACTAAAAAGGTAATCTTTAGAAGAAAATATTTTTTAATTTGCAAAAATTACATACGTGAGTGAAGGACCTCCTTCCCTCTACAATAAAAATAGAATGTTGCATAAAATGAGATAGAAAGATATTTTGATTATTTATTAACTTATTATTTTATTCCAAGAAGAAATAATAATAATAATAAATAATAAAGTTTGAATATTACTCCCGCTCGCGCCATTTTTCGCCAATACGCGTAGATTGGCTATATCTTTATGATGTCCTTTTTTGCGGGAAAATTTAAACTTCCTATATTATGAAAAATAAAAAATAATGTAAAACTGGTTTCTAGACATGAATTTTAAAGTACAAGTGTCTCTAAATTGCTTTTATGTATTACGAATAATTAATAATAATTACGAAGAAAATAATTAAAATAGTCAAATTTTGGTCGAAAATTATTCTTTTTTATTAGAAAATTCAAATATTTGGTTACAAATCAATATATTTCGTGCAAAACTAATGTTAATGAAAATTAAAATTAAAGATAATATTTTAACCGGAAATTCAAATGCTCATCCATAAAGATTAATTTTCTACCCAAAAGAGTTCGAATTTTCAATTAAAAGGAAATATTTTATATTTTAAATTATTCTTTTATTTTTTATGTTCTTTACTCATGCATTAATTATTACTCGTTTTGTATTTAGCACAAAACTCTTTTTACCAAAAAAGTTGAATTTACAAAAAAAAAATACCTGAATTTTCAACTAAAAGAGGTAAGTTTCAAACAAAAAATCGAAAAGTTAAATCTTTAGTTAAAAGTATTAATATTTTTGACCAAACAACATTTTTTAAATAGATTAAATAAACTTTCAAACAAAAAACTGAACTTTCAATTTGAATATAAAATTTTTAATTTAAAAAAATTAGCTTTAACCAAAAGGGTGAGTTTTCAACCAAGAACATTATTTTTTTTGTTAAAAAAGCCGATTTTTTAACCAAACTAATGAATTTTTAACTAAAAAAGAAAATTTTTTTAACCAAAAATGGCATAGTTAAATTTACAGCATACAAAAAGATTAATTTTCTGCCGAAAAAATAGCATGTTCAAATAAAAAGGTAAATCTTGTATTTTAAACGAAAGGTAAAATAGTAAATTTTCATTAAGAAAATGATTACTTCTTTTTTATGAAACATTGATATTCTTGATTGTAAACACATTTTGTTGGTTAAAAATTCTACCTTTTTGTCGAAAATTAATTTTTTGGATAGAAAATATTTTTGTTGTTCTTAAAAACTGAACTATTTTGTTGAAAAATCTTTGTTTTTTGGTTGGAAATTAATACTTTTTTATTTGAAAAGTCAAATATTTAGTTAAAAAGCAATGTATTTCGTAAAAAATAATTGTTAAAGGAAATTAAAATTAAAGATAATATTTTAACCGGAAATTAAAATGCTCATCCATGAAGATTAATATTCTACCAAGAAATTTCAAATTTTGAACTAAAAAGAAACATTTTATATTTTACAACAAATACGAAATAGTAAAGTTTATGTAAAAACATTAATTTTTATTCGATCATAACGAATTTTCAAAAAATAGTTCAATTTTAAACTAAAAAAATATAAATAAAAATGTCTAATAAAAAAATAAATCTTTAAAAAGATAAATTTTCTACCGAAAAAGAGCCTTTTTAAAGAAAAATTATAAATATGTACCCCAAAAACTGATTTTTTCCAAATAGTTCAACTTCTAACGCAAAAGGTGAAATTACAATCAAGGATATTATTTTTCTAGCACAAAAGTCTAATCTTCAACAAAATATATAAATTTTCCAACAAAAAAATTAATTTTCCATATAAATTATTAATTTTTCCCACAAAAAATTAATTTTTAGCCAAATAGTTTAATTTCTACCCACGAAGATTATATTTCTACTAACAAGACAAATTTTTAACAAAATAAAGAAGTTGCCAGTCACAGAAATAAATTTTTAGCGAGAACGATGAATATTTTATCGAACAAAATAAATTTTTAATTAAATAGTTGGTATTTTCAACGATAAAAGATTACTTTTGCACCAAATGTCGAATAATTAAATTGAAATTCAAATAAAATAATTTTTAATCAAACAAAGAATAAGTTTTCAACAAAATATTGTAAACAAGAAAATCAATTTTCGAAAAAAACCCGAATGTTAACAAAATGCATGAATTACTAGCTAAAAACATAAATTTTAAACTAACAATGGAACCGTTAACTTTTTAATTGAAAAACTTAATTTTCAACTTACAAAACAAATTTTTAACAAAATAATTAAATTTTCAAGGTAAGAAATGAATTATATATTAAACAAAATAATTTTTGACTAATTAGACTAATTTTCACATGAAAAGATACATTTTCATATAAATACCTTATATTTTTAAGTAAACAAAAGGAATTTTAAAACACAAAATGGAATAGTTTATTTTTCGTTAATATTTCTATTTTCATATATTTTAAACAGTTTTGAAATGTATATATTTCAATTGATATTCTTCCTTATTTTATTCTTGAAAATTGTAAGTTTTTTCGTAAATTTGGTTTGAAAATAAAAATTTGGAAACGGAACCAGAAATGATGAAAAGCTCACGATTTTCAAACCAAATTTTACAAATAAATTCACAATTTTGAAGAAAAAAATGTGGAAGAAGATAAAATAATATATAATTTTATCAAAACTTTATTACATATATGAAAATAGAAATAGTGAGAGAAAAAAATTCGATTTTGTGCTTTAAAGTTAGTTTTTTTAGTTGAAAACGTCGTGAAAAATTCGTAATTTTGTACACGGTGTTTTTTGGTCAAAAATTAATCTTCTCGTTTACAATAATTTGTTAAAAACTCGTTCTTTGTTTAATCAAAAATTAATTCTTTAAAATATAAATTTAATTATTTTAACATTTTTTTACCTGAATGTTTAACTATTTCAGGTATTCTTTATTTCATGGATAAAAATAATATCCTTAACTAAAAATTAATGTTCAATTTTTTGTTGACAATGAATCCTTTTCTAGTTAAAAATTTACTCATTTGGTTAAAAATTCATGTATTTTGTAGCAAATTAAACTTCATGGTTGAAACCTAATCTTTTTTTTTAATTTTTTCTTTTTTTGGTAGAAAATTAATTTTCTTAGTCTATTAAGCATTTGGTGTTAAAATTATCTTTTTAGGATAAAAAGTTAACAGTTTGATTGAAAATTTATGTATGTTGTCCAAAGTTAATTTTTTTGTAGAAAATTAATCTTCTTGTCTAAAAATTCATATTTTTATTTAGAAATTTCACTTTTAGTTGAAAATTCACTTTGTTCGGTGAAAGAGTAATCATTTTCCTTAAAAATTTAATTCTGTGACTGAAAATTTATTTATTTTGTTGAAAATTTGTCTTTTAGATAGAAAAATAATCGTCTTAATTTAAAATTCATCTTTATGGTAAGAAATTTAACTATTTGGTTCATAATTCAGTTTTTTGGTAAAAAGTTCATATTTTCGGTTAGAAGTTCAACCAATTTCTTAGATATTCATTTTTTTTATTTAAAATTCAGAATTTTAGTTTAAATTCATCTTTTCAGTTGATAAACTATCTGTTGATTTAAAAATTAATCTTTTTTCTTGACGATTTGGTAGAATTTTTTTTAAATTATATTTTTCAGTTTAAAATTGCACTATTTTGTTAAAAATTTGTCATTGCCGGTTGCTTTTTAGTTGACGATGCATAATTTTAGTAGAAAATTAATTTTTAATTGAAAATTAATTTGCTTACCTGAAAATATAACTATTTCATTTTTAGCTGAAAACTTCTCTTTTTTAGTTAAAAATTTATGTATTTTGTTGAAAAATCATACTTTAAAATAAATATATAGTTCTTGGTTGAAAACTCACCTACTTAGTTGGAAGTAATTTTTTATTGAAGACTCACCATTTTAATTGAAAGTTCAGTTTGTACATGAAAACTTATCCAATGTGTTTAATAATTTTCTTTCGGTTGAAAATATTAATTCTGTCAACTGAAAATTTCCCTATTCAATTTTTTGTTTTAAAGTTACCTTTTTTAGTTTAAAATTGAAGTATTTTTTGAAAATCCCTATCTTTTGGTAAAGTAAGTTTTGTTCGGGGTATTTTTTCTTGTTTCTAAACACCGCAAAACATGATTTATCAGTGAAACCAAATTAAATTTTCTGTCCCCTCTATAACCTTTTATCAATCGTATATATTTTAATGAATGCATGGAGTAAATCAAACTTTTGAGCCCTTTATAAAGACTTCTGGTTCAGGACTAATCGCGATGCGTAGTAACAAGTTTGTGTGAGCCCGTGTTGTGAGAGAGTCGCTGCACTTCGGTTTGGTGTGAAGGCCGCTCCAGAATCGGGGTACTGGTTACCCCGAACTTAAGCAGATCAGCCGTTTGGCTTGTTCGGGGTAATGGTTCTCAAGTTTCTAGAAATATGGTTATCTCATGTTATGCAACATCCCGATGTAAGTACATTCCCAACGAGTGAATAAATTGCTAGAAAATACACAAAGGGTAGATTCAAAGGTATCTCTTACCATTGGTGTCCATTGGTCTGAGATTTCTTGCATTAAGAATCTGAATGTTGAGCGAGTTGTCTATAAACTGTGCCCTGACAGTAAGGAGACCATGTACAGCGTCCTCAAGTTCCTTCTGCTCTTGAATCCTTTCGAGATTATATCGATGAATCAACTCGGCAGTTTCGAGCCCATGGAGCTTTAAGAGGCTCTCAATCTTCTCCAATACTTGAACGTTCGCAGCCTCGTCCGCTCCGAGGTTGAAGAACCGGATAAGGGTGTGAAGAGTACGGTGCAGGTTTGAATAGAAGGATGGTGGTCTTCTTTTCTGTATCAAAGACAATGAGCCCCCGTTCTTCAGTTCAGAATTTTATAATATGCAAACCACCATACCCATATTTTCCTCCCACCCTTTTATCCCCTAATCAAAATTTAATAAAATGCTAGTTTAAAACATTTTTTTTATGAGATGTTGACAGCCCATTAGGGAATTAACTAGGTTTTTCGAATCTCCCAATTCCATCATTTATTTCACCCTCTCTCCCCTCCTTTTTCTACTGCCCTATTTTACTTCACACTTTCAAAATAATCTTCCTCTTGCGTACCATTTCCCCTGCCCCTATTCACCAACCTTTTACTTCCCCCCTCTCAAACTTCTCATAATATACGGTCCCTTACTTTCCTACCTCTTACTACCATTCTTCCCTACTTCATATTCTCCTTACTACCATTCCGCCTACTATCTCTGCTTCCACTATTTTTACTCCCTACCTCATACATTCCCTGAAGATCTCCTTCAACTACTTCCCTCACTTCTCCTCCCAGGGAAAAAGATCGATCAACATTCGAGTTAATTTTTAAGAATTTAAGATAATTCAAAAGCATTCCCCAATTCACACTCTCCTTACTACCACTCCACCTAGAGTGTCTCTCTCGCCTAGTGTCTCTCCTTCTCCCATTCCAACTCCCTATCCTATATATTCCTCTCACTTCCCCTTCCTAAAGAAAAGATCGATCAAAATTCGAGTGAATTTTTAAGAATTTAAGATAATTCAAAAGCATTCCCCAATTCGCACTCTCCTTACTACCACTCCACCTAGAGTGTCTCTCTCGCCTAGTGTCTCTCCTTCTCCCATTCCAACTCCCTATC
>JAAAKG020083083.1:0-16707 GCA_010014905.2 Druon quercuslanigerum | reverse complement strand
TCGGCTGGTCTGCTGCTCGCCTCCTTCGTTGAGGCAGGACCGAATAGGCCACGCACAGAGGTGGTGCTTGATTGGGGGCTCTCTTATACTTTTGATTCTCCTCATCAGTAATTTTTATTTCAAATTATTGTAAATTTTCAAAATTATTTATTGTTTTTTTTAATTATTTACAATCATTATAATTCAGATGTATCCTTATATTTAAAAATAAAAAAATGAACAGTTTTTTTATTCCTTAAAATTTTTATTAACTAGAATATTCATAAAAAGGTCGATATGTTGTTACGAGAGTAAATTATTTTTTAAAAGAATTAAGCAGGTAAATTCGAAGTGAACTATTTATATGATAAGCACTCAAAAATATTAAAAGTAAAAATCATGTATTTGAATTAAAAATTTAACTGTTCTGTAAATGATTAATCTTATTGGCTTCAAAATTCAACAATTTTGTTAAAAATAAATGTATTTTCTTGAAAATTCGTCTTTTTTGGGAGAACATTCATCTTTTTCGTAGTAAAATACATTTTTTTGGTTGAAAATTTAAACATTTTTTTATAAGTTGAACTAATTTGTGAAAAATTCAATATTTTTAAATTTACCTCAAACACATCAAACACTTTTTCATAGACTATTATTAAGAATTACGAGACTCGTTTGCATTTAGTATTGAAAAGTTTCAAATCTTTTATCAAAAGTCATTCAAAATTTCCAATATTTTGGTACCCGTCCAAGACTCCTGGACTAATTCCACAGTTTTTACGGGACGTATTTTTTCCGCGCATAAGTTTATTTTTTTTTAAATTGTTCACCACTGTCGGAAATTATGAGATCGATTGACGCAAGCACTGTTAAAAATCAGTTCTGGCTTTGAACCACGATAACTCAACGAAATAAGATGACAGTGCATTTTTAAAAAAACAGTTGGAAAGCCTATAAAATTCCACGTCTAGTTGTTTCAAACAGATTTTTTTTATCTGTTAAAGAGAATACAGCACGTGATAAGTTTTAAAAAAACATTCTAGATTTTCTAAAATTTTGTACCTCGACTTCAACTTTTAGCATGACCTAGGAAAATTTTTTCAAAAATCTGAAAATTATATGACATAGAGCCTGAGACTTTATTTTTAATTTAAGCCACAAAAACTTAAAAAATCTTCATTGGTTCCCGAGATACGATTAAAAATGCTCAATCGTATCTAAGTTGAATTTTAGTCGACGATCACGGTTCTCGGCCGGTCTGCTGCTCGCCTCCTTCGTTGAGGCAGGACCGAATAGGCCACGCACAGAGGTGGTGCTTGATTGGGGGCTCTCTTATACTTTTGATTCTCCTCATCAGTAATTTTTATTTCAAATTATTGTAAATTTTTAAAATTATTTATTGATTTTTTTAATTATTTACAATTATTATAATTCAGATGTATCCTCATATTTAAAAATAAAAAAATGAACAGTTTTTTTATTTCTTAAAATTTTCATTAACTAGAATATTCATAAAAAGGTCGATATGTTGTTACGAGAGTAAATTATTTTTTTAAAGAATTAAGCAGGTAAATTCTAAGTGAACTATTTATATGATAAGCACTCAAAAATATTAAAAGTAAAGAATAATGGAATTTCCAAAATAAATTAAATATAAAACAGTGCGTGGGTTTAATGAAAATTTTATTTTCAATTTCTAATGAGTAATTTATTATTTAAGTAATTTATTATTTTCCTTTACACAAAAAATTTTTTTTACACAAGCAACTTGCTTATTATTTAACTTTTCGATTATCAAAATTACAAAATAAATAGGAAAAAGTATATGTACTAATTTAAAAAATTTGCAGAGCTGTTATCGATGCGAAATGAGTTACATTATTAAACCTTTAAGACTGTTTTTCATACAAAAAATTTATTTAAATTTTTGATACAACTTTTATACGTTTTAGTTTTTTAATGAGAAGTTCCTGGTCTCGTTAGTAAATTATACTTGAAATTGGTACATATACTTTTTCCTATTTATTTTATAATTTTTATCATCGAAAAATTAAATAATGAGCTGGTTGTTTGTGTAAGAAAAATGTTTGTGTAAAGGAAAATAATAAACTACTTGTTAAAAATTAAAAATATAATTTTCATTACACCTACGCACTGTTTTAAATTTAATTTATTTTGGAAATTCCATTATTATTCACTTATAATATTTTTGAGTGTTTTTCATACAAATAATTTATTTAGAATTTAGCTGCTTAATTCGTTTAAACAGTAGTTCATTCTCGTATTTATATATCGAACTTTTATTAATATTCCAATTGATAAAAATTTTAAGAAATAAAAAAAACTGTTATCATTTTTCATTCTTCAATACAGGGATAATTCTGAATTGAAATAATTGAAAATAATTAAAAAAACAATAATGAATAAATCAAAAAATTTACAATAATTTGAAATAACAATTACTGATGAGCAGAATCAAAAGCATAAGAGAGCCCTAATCGAACACCACCTCTGTGCGTGGCCTATTCGGTCCTGCCTCAACGAAGTAGGCGAGCAGCAGATCGGCCTAGAACCGTGATCGTCGACTGAAAGTCAACTCAGTTGCGATTGAACATTTTTAATCGTATCTCGGGAACCGATGAAGATTTTTTAAGTTTCTGTGGCTTAAGTTACAGATAAAATTTCAGGCTCTATGTCGAATAATTTTCAGATTTTTGCAACAATTTTCCTAGGTGATGCTAAAAGTTGAAGTCGCGGTACAAAATGTTAGAAAATCTAGATTTTTTTTTAAAACTTATCACGTGCTGTATTCTCTTCAGCTGACCAAAAATATCTTTTTGACATTACTAGACGTGGAATTTCACAGGCTTTCGAACTGTTTTTATTAAAAATGCCCTATCATTTTTTTCGCTGAGTTATCGTGGTTCAAAGCCAGCAGTGATTTTTAATTGTGCATGCGTCAATCGATCTCATAATTTCTGACGGTAGTTTATAAAAATACCTTTTAGTTGAATATAAAAGTTTATATCAGCAGGAATTAGAAACAGAGATTTAAATTGATAAGTTATTTCGGGATTTTATACTGTAAAAAAAGTTACTAAAAGACAAACATTCCGAAAAAGATTCTTATATTCAAAGTAAATTTCTTTGAATCAATTAAAAATATTAATTGGCTTTCATTGAAATAAAAGGTTCTTGGCTTCATTGAAATACTTTTTTTGTGCTCATGAAAATTTTTCTCTAATTTTAAATGATTCTCTTTATTTTGCACTTTTTTATCAAGTAAAAAAAAAATGATTTTGAAGAAACGGTTGCTTTAATTTAAAACAAATATTTATCTTAATGATTCTGGCATTTTAAATATTTCTGATGTTGCGCATTTTCAACATTGGTCCATTTTAAAGATAATCACCATTGAAATTTTGCAAATTTGTTTAATTTTGAATGTTTATATTTTACAGGAATTATATGTTTTTAATCATTAAAAAATGGATCGTCTTAAAGATTTACAATTAAAAATTCTTAAATTCCCCATGTGTATAATATAATTTAGGAAAATGTGATTTAGAAACTTTTTGTTTTTGATTATTTAAATTTTAAAGGTGTACAATTGAAAACTCTTCAATCTTGAAAATGTAGAAATAAAAATTCTTAAATTTTGATCATTTTTGAGATCCAAAGACAATTTTTCAATTCAAAATCTTCCAAGTCAAAGAAATTTCCGATGTTTATCATTAAAAGTCTAGAATTTTTAATTTAAGTTTTCAAAATTAAAGCTTTTTAATTTCAATAATGTAAAAAAAATGATTGAATTTAGATGATTTTGAACATCGAAAGTCAAGTGTCTCTATTCCAAATCTTCTACGTTTAAGAAATTTCAAATAAAAATCATTAACAATACAGAATTTGTATTTGTACAACTTAAAACTTTAATAATTTTTTCTTGCAAATTATTTAATTTTGAAGACATACATTTCAAAGGCATGTGGTTTAACAAATATTTTTGGACTAATTCAATTTTAGAAATTTACAATTGAAAAGTCTTGAATTTTAACGATTTGCAATTTATAATTCTTAAAATTTGAATAATTGCCATTGAACACTCATTAGTGTTTAAGGTGTATGATGGAAAATTATGCAATTTTAAACGTTTTTTTCAAAAATGTAATACAATTTTGAAAATTTAAAAATATTTATTCAATTTCGATGATTCACAATAATTGCATGGGATTCTCATTTTAAATTGCGGTCTTTAATCAAATTGAATGAATTAAATTGCTCAAATTACATCAGTTGACTTTAGTTCAATTTAAAGTAATATAATTTGCAATTGCTGCATCTATATTTTAAGTTTTAAATTTGAATCGGAAGAAGTTTAAATGCTGTAGTTTAAAATGGAACAATATTTAAAGTTTTAATTCGGAATTTATCTATTTCGAATGTCTTGAATTCAATGTTGCAAGTTCAAACTTTTCACATGTCATTTCGATTAATAATTTAATACAATAAAAATTTTAATTATGGTTTAAAACATTTTTTATACAAGTTTTTCTTCACAGTTGTTGTTTATTGAAGCTTATAACTTTAGAAAAATTATTTTTACTATTCGATTTTGAATGTATCACACACTAACAATAATATTATTAGTTTGAAAAATGGACATTATATAAGTACGATGGCTCTTATCCGTTTAAAACCGAGCAAACCACTGATTAACTTCAGTGACCGAACAGGAAGCTTTAAAAAATTTTACGTAACCAAACAGATAAATTCTGTAGTGTTAGATTCAGATTTGTGGATTCACAAATACTTACCAATTTAAACTAAAGCATTTTTAAATTTCAATTTAAATTAGCCCAATTTTACCAAAATTTCTGTAGAATGTATAGGTTCTGAAGGTATCATTTAAAATTATGATTTTTTTGGATGCTCAGTATTTTGTAAGCTTGAATTTTTTTAATTTGACATATATTTTAATATTAAATATTTTATATAGAAATTTACTTTAAATATTGTATAGTTATATTCAATTTTTATTTTATTGTTTGATTTGTAACGTCTGTATTTTGAAAGATTTGCTGTTAAAAATTGTTCTGTTTTGAATGCATCATTCAGATTTGTTTATACTTGAAAGGTTTATATTGTGAGTAATTTAAAATATTTTAATATTGCAAAGTTGTATGCGTTTAATTCCGAATTTTTAACTTGAAAACGCTTAAAAATTATAACTTTAAGTTTTGAACCTTTATTTTTGAAATATTTTTGTCTACTTTTGAAGCAGTTATTTTATCGACATACGAAGCGTAATTAAAATCATATATTCAATTATGAAAGACACATTTGGTTTTGAAGAAATCTGGTTACTCAACAGTTTTGTATTTATCAGGACATAATTTATATTTTGTTCCTTATAAAATAAATAAAAAGTTTTTTAGGCAATTATTTTGACGGTAGCAAATATATTATAGATTGCCATAAATAGACTTTAATATTTTGAATAATTATATTTTTTTTAAATTTTATTGCTAGCAAATTATAAAAATTATTAGATGAAAATTTTTGGGTTAATTCATTTTCACAATTAAAATAAGTAATGACTGTACAACAAATTTTACGAGGGGTTCACCACACGGTTTTTGAGTTTACATCAGGTTTCAAAAGGTTAAAAAATATTTCTCAAGATTTCAAAAGATTTCCAAACATTAAAAAATATTTAAAAGAATTTTGAACATTTCACAAAGATTTCACAATAATTTTACAAAATTTTTAGTTTTCAAGGGATTTAAAGGATTTTAAAGATTTGAAAAAGGGACAGTACACCATATTTCAAATATTTATAAACATTTCGGAGAGTTTAAACAATTTCACAAACAAAAATTTTAGTAGGACCTCACAAAAATTTCAAAAAATTTCAAAAATATTTAAAAGATTTCAAAGGTTTAAAAAAGGCGTCTACGCTAGATTTAGAAAATTGCATAAAAACTTCCTTCATTGTTTCGTACATTTTATGAAAATTTCAAGGATTTCAAAGATTTAAAAAGGTCGTGTACTTTAGAATTCAAGGATTTCACAAATTTCAACTTGTCACCAAGGACTAGAGTTTTAAAAAAATGGCTCATAGCAAAAAATAATTTTATTTAAAATCAAAAATAGTTGGATTTTACCATGAAGAACGGTTTTAACCAAAATTTATAAGCACAACTAAAACAGAATAATTTCCAACCTTGCAGTTGCATTTTTACCATCAGAATTTATTTACTACCATAAAAGACGAATTTTGAATACAATAACTAAATTTTTAACCAAATAGTTCAATTTGCTACCAAATTATTCCATTTTTTTACAAAAAAAAATATATTTTGTACAAAATATTTTAATGAAAATAATAATAATTTTCAACCAAAGCAGATTAAGTTTTAACGAGATGGTTGTATTTTTAACCAAAATAGGTGAAATTTTCACAGAAAGAGATACATTTTCAAACCAAGAAGATGAATGTTCAACAAAATTTTCGACAAAGATGTATGATTTTTAAAAAAAAATTGCTAAATTTTAACAAAGTTATTCAATTTTGAACCAAATAATAGATCGGTTTTTTTATTTGATTCTACTAATTTAGTTTCTATTTAAGTGAAAAAGTTAGGTAAAGTGTGGAATATGGAAAAGCATATGAAATATGAAGCTTTCGGTAAAGAAATAGGAATTTTTGTAATTTATAGATTGAAGATTAACATTTTAAATAAACGTTGAAGTTTATTTTGAATATTTTAAAAACATTTGTTTAAAAAGCTGAAAATTATATTTCAAAAGAATATTCTGAGGATATCCCATTAATGTCTAAGTTTTATATGGGCAAGGATATCCCCAAGGTATCCCAATTATAATTCTAAAAAAAGTTGAACAATTCAAGGGAATTCAGGATATTTTAATGACTTCAGAAGATTTCACTGACTTCAGGAGATTTCAAGTGACTTCAAATGAATTCAGATGACTCCACGTAATTTCTTGGGAATTCAAGTGTTTTGTAAATTTACGGCCGAATCCTTTAAATTTCAAAAGATGTCAAGAAATGTTCGCAGAATTTACTGATTTCAGGAGACTTTACGAAATTTCATTAATTTTACATGGTATCTTTTTATTTAGCAAGATATTTGCTATTTACTCAAAAAACGTTTGTAACTAGCTACAGCCACCCTGCAAGCATTTTTCTTCTTTAGAATCTAATATTCGAATGTTCATTTATTACTTAAGGAACAGTGAAAAATTTGAATTTTCTTCAAATAAAAACTATTTGGTCAAATATTCTTTACAAGGCATTAATCTAGAAAGTTTTAAATATTTTTTAAATTAGTGCTTAAATATTTATTTAAATAAGAAACCAAAAATACGACAATCAAATTTGATAATAATTCATTTTTAGTTCATATATGTATAATTTTTTACCCAATTATCGCAGTGTTTGTTTTGTAATTAAAATTAATTTTTTAATTTTTTAATTTTAATGAATTATGAATAAATAATAGTATTATAAGTATATTCACATGCTATTTTAATTAATTATTGAACATAAATATTATTATCATTATTTAAAGCGAAATATAGGAATCTCGATTTGAACTTTCCGCGAAAAGAATACTCGAATTTACGTCCATAACTCAAGCAATAAACATTTTTTAGCATTAATTATTGCTTCAAATATATTTTAATTTTTCAAGATGAACGATTAGTTGAAGAAAATTGGATAAAATAGTTTATCTTTTTAAAAAGTTGAATTATTATGTTTCGTCCCGTGCATTTTATTGAATCTAGGCCTCGCGTACAAGTAAATTCACTTAAATTCAAATAAATTTAGATATTAAAAGTGATATTTCATTTTCTTACTTCAACGTCGAATATTTTTTGGACGCGTTTCATTTAAATGTTATATTAAAACTATCTTATTTGATTATTTTTAATGCTAAGAATATTTAATTTAATATGAATTTACTCTAAATTTATTACTGTATATTCTCGTCGAAAGTTCAGTACACATTGATTTTTTCTGAGTTTTATAAGTGCTGGAAGATTGATAATATGAGTAAGATAAATATTTTTCTCGAAAATAAATTGAAATATACATATAAAAATGAAGTGTAATTGGTGCACGAAAAATCCATTCTCTTAGTTATAAAAGAAATAATTGCATTCATTATTGTCTTCTTCCTGCTCTTAAAACTGAAAACTTAAATTCATATTTTTGGTTGAAAATTATCTCTTTTGTTAAAAAATCATGTATTTGAATTAAAAATTTAACTGTTCTGTAAATGATTAATCTTATTGGCTTCAAAATTCAACAATTTTGTTAAAAATACATGTATTTTCTTTAAAATTCGTCTTTTTGGGAGAACATTCATCTTTTTCGTAGTAAAATACATTTTTTTGGTTGAAAATTTAAACATTTTGTTATAAGTTGAACAATAATATTTTTAGATTTACCTCAAACACATCAAACAATTTTTCATAGACTATTATTAAGAATTACGAGACTCGTTTGCATTTAGTATTGAAAAGTTTAAAATCTTTTATCAAAAGTCATTCAAAATTTCCAACATTTTGGTACCCGTCCAAGACTCCTGGACTAATTCCACAGTTTTTACGGGACGTATTTTTTCCGCGCATAAGTTTTTTTTTTCCATTTTTCACCACCGTCGGAAATGAGATCGATTAACGCAAGCACTATTAAAAATCACTGCTGGCTTTCAACCACGATAACTCAGCGAAAAAAAATTATAGGGCATTTTTAAAAAAACAGTTGGAAAGCCTATGCAATTCCACGTCTAGTAATGTCAAACAGATTTTTTTCGATCTGCTAAAGAGAATACAGCACGTGATAAGTTTTAAAAAGAAATGATAGATTTTCTAAAATTTTGTACTTCGACTTCAACTTTTAGCATGGCCTAGGAAAATTGTTGCAAAAATCTGAAAATTATACGACATAGATCCTAAAATGGTATCTTTAATTTAAGACAAATAAATTTAAAAAATCTTCATCGGTTCTCGAGATACGATTAAAAATGCTCAATCGTATCTGAGTTGAGTTTTAGTCGACGATCACGGTTCTCGACCGGTCTGCTGCTTGCCTCCTTCGTTGAGGCAGGACCGAATAGGCGACGCATAGAGGTGGTGCTTGATTAGGGCTCTCTTATACTTTTGATTCTGCTCATCAGTAATTTTTAGTTTAAATTATTGTAAATTTTTTTAATTATTCATTGTTTTTTAAAATTATTTACAATTATTTTAATTCAGAATTATCCCCATATTATAGAATAAAAAAATGATAAACAGTTTTTTTATTTCTTAAAATTTTTATCAACTAGAATAGAAATAAAAATTGTAGATATATTATTATCAGAGTAAACTATTTTTTAAACGAATTAAGTAGCTAAATTCTAAATAAATTATTTATATGAAAAACACACAAAAGTATTAAAAGTGAATAATAATAGAATTTCCAAAATAAATTAAATGCAAAACAGTGCATAGGTTTAATGAAAATTATATTTTAAATTTCTAATAAGTAGTTTATTATTTTCCTTTACGCAAACATTTTTCTTACACAAATAACTCGCTCATTACATTTAATTTTTCGATGATCAAAATTACAAAATAAAGCCGCAATCAAGCACCACCTCTGTGAATGGCCTATTCGGTCCTGCCTCAACGAAGGAGGCGAGCAGCAGACCGGCCGAGAACCGTGATAGTCGACTAAAACTCAACTCAGATACGATTGAACATTTTTAATCGTACCTCGGGAACCGATGAAGATTTTTTAAGTTTCTTTGGCGTAAATTAGAGATAAAATTTCAGGCTTTATGTAATATAATTTTCAGATTTTTGCAACAATTTTCCTAGATCATGATAAAAGTTGAAGTGCTTGCGTCAATCGATCTCATAATTTCCGACGGTAGTGTATGACACAGTTTTTTCAAAGGGCCACTATTTGCACTAATTTTATATCTAAGGTAAGTCCGATACTTGCATACCATACAATTAAATTTGAGTCGTTTGACCAAGTTTTCAGGATTCTGCCCCACTGTGAAACTGTGAAAAAAAATGACGAACCCATGTAAAGATGGAGAGTTCATCTCGAGACTCGAGCATTTTGAAATAATCACGTAGTTTTGAGAAAGTATACAAGAGTAGGTAAGGGTGAATGGGGTTTAGAGGGGTTGATTCAGTGGTTGAGTAGCATTCGCGCATTGTGCTGAGCGAATGTATCCCTACTAGTTGAAGAACCTGAAGCCTGACCCTCTCTTTTTCCGGAGTCAATGCCTTCCCTGTCATCTCTCGACTCAAATCCCATAGGATATCATCCGTCCCCATCTTTCGGTTCTTCCAGAATTTCCAAATATTCCCGACCCGAATAAGGAACAACTTTCTGAGATCAATATCAGCTTTTATCGCTTTGCTCCCGTTTTCTCTCTTTCAACAGATTCTGACAAGAGAGAAGTTACGGTTTCCAATTAGGAGAAGATAATAGGAATCTGCAGATGTCAGAGTTGATGGGCAAATTTATTAGTCTTTGGGGACGAGTGATAGTGACATAAAGGGTATCACAGCATACAAAATCAAGCCACATTTTTCGAAAATTATATTATTAGGTAGAAAATTCTAAATAGCTCAAATACACATTCTCATCGAAGGAACTTTTTGTAACTAGTTTTTTTATAATTATGTCAGAAACCCTAGAAAAAAACCTAAATTTATTTATTGTACCGAGACTACAATTTCGTTTTTTCCGTAGATTTTAATCCGAACTGAATTAGTAGAACCGAATAAGAAAATCCTTCGTTGAAAGTTATTCGTTTTTATTTGAAAAGTCTACTATCAAATTTATGCTAAAATCTATCTTTCAGGTTGAAACTAAAAAAATATAGTTTTTGTACCTAAGATGGATTTGTTAAATATTTAGTTAAAAAAATTACTTTTGTAACAAACAAACAAAAATTCAGTCAGTTGAATTCAAAGAAAAAGAAGAAATTTAAAAAAATAGTTTATTTAACAACTATAATACATTTTTATCTTGAAAATAAAATAGTTATATTTTCAGAGAGAAAAAAAATTAAGGATGAAAAGAATTTGCAACAAAATATTTAAATGGAAACAAATTCTATGTTACTTTAAAAATACATAAATTTTCAACAAAGCTGTTCAACTCTCAACCAAATAGTCGAATCAGCTATAAAATAGTTAATTTTTTTATCTAAAACATAGCTTTTCAAATAAAAAAGCCATTTTTTACCTGATTAGTTACATTTTTCAATAAATAGTTTAACTTTTTATCAGCTTTTAGAATTTTCGTCCTGGAAATACGAATTTTCAAAAAGAAACTTAATTTTCAACGAAATAGATTAAATTTCTACCAAAATAATAGAATGTTCGACCCAACAAAATAAGCTTTCACTCAAGAAGATTAGTTTTCTTAAAAAAAGACAAAATTTTAAGATAATACATGAATTCTCATTTAAAACCGATTTTTAGACAAAAATTAAATAATTGAATTTTCAGTTTTAAAAAATTATTTTCAACAATAACAACAAAAAAAAAAGAATTTGCAACCAAAGATAAATCTTCAACAAAAAAAACTTTTTAGAAAGTAGTTCAACTTGCAACCAAGTTAATGCATTTTAAATCAACAATGATGAATTATCAGAGAAAAATGTGATACTTCGAACAAAAAAAAGATTTTAGTTTTCAATAGGATAAAGTTTAATCCTCAACCAAAAAAAGAAATACTTTTAACAAAATAGTTTAATTTTAACAAAATAATTTAATTTTAAACCGAAAGTGATGTATTCTGAAGCAAATATATAATAGTAAAGTTTTCGATTTAAAAAATAACAAAAATATTCGAAATTTTCGACAATATTTGGTAGAGAATTATTTTTTTATAGACAATTTGCCTTTTTGTTTAAAATATTTTTTGTTTAAAAATTTAACTTTTTTAGAAATTTTGTCTTTTTGGTTTGCAAATTCCTTAATTGACAGAAATTTATTCTTTTTTGGTTAAAAATATAACTGCTTGGCTGAAGATAAATCGGTTTTAGCTAAGGATTCTACGGTTTTTTTAAACATTATACTTTTTTGTTTCAGTTCAACTATTTTCAATTCGAAATAAAAATATTTTCTAGTTGAAATATAAATTATTAAGTTTTTGTTGAGAATTCATATTTTTTGGTCAAAGATTCAACTGGATTGTTGATTATTCTGTTTTTTTGCCTACACAATTACATTTTTTGGATTGAAAGCTTCTCTTGGGTAGAAAAATAATTTTTTAAAAAGTTATTTCTTTTAAACTTAAAAGTCTAATATTTTATATTTGTTTCATAATTTATCACATATACTTTAAAATTCAATTATTCTGTTAAAATTGAACTATTTTGTAGATCAACTTTTAATCAAAGTTGATCTACTTGGTTTAAAATTTTTTTTGCTGAAAATTATCGGCTTTAATTGAAAATTCATGTAATTTCTAAAAAATTCGTATTTTTAAAAAGAAATAATCTTCTTAGTTTAGAGTTTATCTTTTTAGGATAAAAATGCCGTTATTTTTGTAGAAAATTCAAGTTGTTGATGAATTATTTATTTATTTAAAAATTTATTAATTTAGAAGAAAATAACCTTTCTTTTTGAAAGACCATATTTTCAGGTTAAAGATTCATCTATTTTGTAGATAATTCGACTATTTGGTTGAGAGTTGAATTGCTTTTTTGAAAATTCATGTTTTTTTAAACACTCACCTCCTGGTTAAAAATGTAGCTATTTTGTTAAGAATTCTTTTTTGTTCTTGAAAATTAAATTGTTTGTCTAATAATACAGTTATTCTGTTTATTAGTTAAAAAAGTATTTTGTTTGAAGAATCCACTTTTTTGGTGAAAATTCTTCTTTTTCTTTGATTTCAACCAACGAAAAATTCGTGTCTTTGTTTAAACTAATTTTTTAAACTGAATATTTAACAAATCCATTTTTTGTTGAGAACCAATTTTTTTAGTTGAAAATTGCAAAATTTGGATAAAAACTCTTTTTTGTACGTTAAAAATTCAGCTGGTTGGTTAAAAAGTCAAATATTTTGTTAAACCTTTTCTTTTTGAGTCGAAAACTCTTCGTCCTTTTTCATTTAAAATGTATCTTTTATAGTAAAAAAGTCACCTTTATTACTGAAAATTCATCTTTCGTTTATTGGAAATTTGAGCGCTCGGGTGAACATTCATTTCTTTTTGTAGAGGATCATTTTAACTTAAAAATTTAACGATTTTGTTGAAAATGCAATATATTTTGACTCAAATTCTTGTGAATTAGAAGTGTTTTGTATCACATTCAAAACGATATCTATATAAATTTTATTCAATAGAACTTATTCCCGTATTCTTCTCCCATTCGCGTGAAAAACCACCCCGTTTTCCCTTTTTTGAGATCATCTTGGGTCGCGAAGTCTGATATTTTAATATATTTAATAAATCCTCATTTATGACCGAAGCACTCCCGAAATTCAGCACACACTCACGCAGGAATATTGTCAATGGAACTCACTAGATAGTCCCTATTAGTAAGAAGAAAGAAAATTTTAATGTAGGATGAGGAAGTGAGAAATGAACTTATGAAATTGCGAAATTGAGCCTTGAGATTTAGCATGAGTTTTCGTACCTGAGGGATGTCTCTTTGATGAGCATCTCCGTGACCTTGACTCGTAAATTTTGCATCCGTTCTCGACAGAATGTTCGGTCGATGGATCCTCACCAGCGGAAGGCACAATCACAGCCCTTTGGTTCGTAAAACGACACTCTCGATCCCCACATTACTGACTGACATGAGTTGTTTCTGATCAGGAGACTCAGACCTGGTCATATCTGGCCTATAATATCGTGGCCGACCACGAATCAGTCTACCAACTACCTCTACTCTTCTGAATCACTTCTGCATCACTTCTGGATCTCTGACAACTCTCCCCAGCAGACGACACTAGACCACTAACCGTACCCAGCTGTGATGTAAGAGATTAGCTACCAACATCTCAATCATCCTTTCTGCGGGTTGGCATCATATTAGAGTTGAACTGGTTATCGCGAGATAATGTCCCATGAGCGAATCAAACCTTAACAATTGCAGACGCCTAATAGGGAGGCTGTTAAACTCTCAGATTCACCAGACACTTTCTGTCTGAGCAGGCTATCATGAATTAATCACATTTTTGCTTTGAAATGAGGCATGTACTGTTAGGGTGGTCCAAAAATCGGCAAGTTGAATAAGTGCAGTTTACTTGCAGAAATGCTTTTTAGAAAAAAGAAAATATTTAAAAAAATGTAATTCAATCGGACAGAATCTTGCACTTTCTCATTGAGGTCAAAGGTTAAACCCCAAATGTCTATGTTGTTGTAGCGGTTACAAAATTTTTTTATGACAATACTGCCGAACTATTGAAGAAGGGCTCTATCTGCATTTGGAGTCGCACAGAGACATTGAAGAAAACGTGTTTCCATCTTTACTGATCTGCATCCTTCAGTATAGTCTTGTTTTTGGAAAAAACTATCGTTTATGGGTAATTCGGACCCCCTGTTTTCATTAGTAAAAACTAATGAATAATTAATATTTACAATATGAATAATATTGGTTTAAAGCGCAAAACAGGGGATAGGCTTTCGAATAATTTTTCGGCACTAAGAAAGGCCGGGTTCAAGTTGAAGAAATGTTCTATCTATACTTTACAATGCACTTATAATTTAACGTAAATGATACATATTTTTATAATTTTTTCTTCTTTTTATCATATAACATCATGCAGTGATTTCATTAAATAATCGTTGAAGGATAACTCAAATAAATGCAGTGGAAATTATTTCAAAATGTGAAAATGTACATAGCCTTTCTTTTCTTCCGGAAAGTTGAACCAATCTAGGCGACAATTTAGATGAACAATGTCTCTATGTACATAGATTTTTTCTTCACTTAGCGCGAATAACTGAATTATTTACCAGCTTAGCTTTCTGTAAATGGAACCTTTCTTCAAATATATTTTTTCAGATGTCTTAAAAAGTGATGGCAAAGAAGAGGATGTTATATGGAAGCTTGGAGAGAACGGAGGATAAATTGACATGTGTAGAAAGAAAGATGCAGTATAAGTTAAGAAAAATAGCAAAAGAGGAAAGAAAAAAGGGAAGAAGAACATTGGTTAAATATGGGAGAATACAGATAGACGGAGTATGGTGAGGGTGAGATGAAGAAAGGGAAGAGTTAGTAGGAAATGACGTGCCGGGAAACTAGGTGAGGAAGGAACGGGAGATAGGAAAATAAGAAATAGTAAGGGGCAAACAAAAACAAAAAATGAATTTAGGGAAGAATGGAGGATATGTTACTGGAATATAGCAGGATTGGAGGGAAAGGATAGGAAACTTATGAGCAATTTGACACAATGGGATGTTGTAATAATGATAGAGACGTGGCTAGATAAAAAGGGATGGGAAATAGTAAGAGGAAGATTACCAAGAGGTTACAAATGGCAAGTTGAAAATGTAAAGAGGAAGAATAAAAAGGGCAGAGCGATGGGAGAAAGGGTGATGGGAATGAGAAATTAATGTATAACAGAGGAAGATAAGAAACAGACGAGAGAACAAAAAGAAGGATGAATAGTAGGAGAGGTGAAGGTAGAAGGAGAAAAGTCGAAGGTAGTGGGAGTTTATGTAAACGGAAATATGCAGGAAAAAGCATAGGAGTTGAAAGAACAGTGGAAGAAAATAAAAAAAAAAAGATTAGGCTTATAATAGGTGCGGATTCCAAAGCGAGAACAGGTGATAGAGGAGGAAGGGAATGGGGAGAAGAGAGAGGAAGAAAATCAAAAGGTAAGGTGGAGAGAAAGAAGTTTTTAAAGAGCTTGGAGCAGTTGGGATGATTTATTTCAAACGGAAATATAGAGGGAGATGAGGAAGGACAACATACACGGATGATGAGGTAAGAGAGAAGGTCAAGAAATTAGAGGTGTTCGGAAAAGGGGATTGCTCAAGGCAAGGAAAAGAACAGTTTAGAGAAAGGTAAGAAATATAAAAATGGGAGAGGGAAATGTGGACGAGGATATGGAAAAATGATAGGAGAAGTAAAAAGAGGATTAGAGTGCACAAACGAAAATGAAGTTAGTAAAGAGGGGAATAGAAGTGGATGGGATAAGGATAAAAGGGGAAGAAATTTTCACGGTGTTAGGAATAATGTAGGAAGGAAAGGCACCTGTTATAGATAAGATTCTAAATGAAGTATGGAAATATGGAGTAATGGAACTAGACGAATGGGCATGGATAGTGTGTAATCGAGTATGAAGAGGAACTGGGTAGCCAGAGTTATGGAAACAAGGAGTAGTGATACCAATAGTGAAGAAAGCCAAAAGAGAGGAGGTTAAATATTATAGGGGTGTGACGCTGATGCCAACACTGTATAAAGAATATTTAACTGTTTCGTTGGAGAGATTGAAGAAAGAAATTGCGGAAAAAAGATAGAGCCACCGAATCAGACATGGTTTAGAACAGGAATGGGGGTGATGGAGAACATATGTTTTGAACTATCTAGCAAATAAGAGGATTAAAAGAGAAAATGGGACAATGATAGCAATGTTCGCTGACTTAAAGGCAGCGTTTGACTCATTAGACCGAGGCAAGACAGAAAAAGTTATGGTTAAAAAGGGTATAAGAGAGGGATTAATAAAGAGAG
>JAAAKG020083072.1:0-16708 GCA_010014905.2 Druon quercuslanigerum | reverse complement strand
GATAGAGAGAAGGCAGAAGAGGAAAGTAAAATCAGAGGATCAAGGTTTCATGCTAATTATAGGTGGATTCTGTCGAGAAAAAGAGCGCAGTAGTTATGTGAGAGAGGAGGGAAAGAAAGTCTGGAGTTTAAAACGAGGATGAAGTATCATAGCATGAATGGTTTTAATTGGTTCTAGCTTCCTAGAGAAAAGAGAACAAGGGAATTGTGCAGGAAGGGGTATGCAAGATCGGAACACTGGATGGAGGATTGAAAGAGAATGAATGGAGAGAGATGAGCATGGAGGTATTGCTGCATGAAAAAGGGAATAAAAGTGCGGTTGCATGGTTGAAGAGAGTGTTGGGAAAAGGAGTGGAAAGGGAAAATTGAGAATGGGTGAGGTGGTATAAGTGAGGAAGTATAAGAGACATTGTAATGATTTTAAATAATTAATAGATAAGTATTAGATAGTAACCACGGAGGCAAAAGTTTGTAGTGCGGAGCAAGGCTAGGCGAAGCCGAAGGAGCGATGCGGCAAAATGTAAGCAAGGCCCTTTTTTTCGGGCTAGCGTGTCGACAAATAAACGTAGATCTAGTTCAGCTCTCTATAATGATTATTCTGACTATCCGAGATGATCAACTCGACCCTCTGAAATTACAAATTTGAATCTCTTTTTAACCTTTAAGAAATATTTGCTTTATCCATCTGGACGGCTGTCCTATAGTTGGCTCGAAAATATATTCAGTCTGCTTATTTAGATGGCCAGACTGACCTTCTATTATTCTTCGTGTAATAATCACCAGACGACTTATGATATAAAATTTCAAAATATTTATTTGGGAGGGTTTCACTTTGCCTAAATCTGTAGAATCTCTTTTAAAAAGAAAAAAAAAATGTGCAGGGCCAGATTCAGTCCCTCTTGGGGTAGTATCAATGTATACTAATTTGCAAAAGGATTTAAGAATTAAATTAAACTTTTGATGAGATGCTAGAGCTAAGTTGAGTCCAGGAAAAGTGAATAAATTGAAAAATAGCTTGACACCTTTTAGCCAACAGTCAATCAATTCAAATTCGCAACCTTATATTGCATGTCCCTGTTGGGGATTTAATACTTGCGTTACACAGGCCCCCCCCCCCCCCAAATGTGATATCTTTTTTATCTAGTGCATTAGGTGCGCATTGGTGGTTATGGTGGAGCATTTGAGCGCAATTCAAGTAATGACAGATATCTATTATAAATTTTAAAAAATGACCTTCAAGGTCATGTGCTTTAAACTTTGATTCTTCACTTGGTGGGGGGTGGGAGGTAGCGCTAGCCCCTGAAGCATCTGATATAACTCCTACTGTTCTTAGACGCAAAATTTTTTATCGGTAGTGCATTTGAGCGCATTTGGGGCGTAATTTAGTGGGCTATAGAAAACCCGAGAATTGAGAGTGAGGAATTCAAGAAATTCACATAATTCATGGAATTTGCGGAATCCAAAGAATTCATGTAACTCTAGGAATACAAGAAATTCCACAAATGCACAAAATTCATGGATTTCACAGAAATTATGGAATTGCAGTATTCATGGAATTCACGCAATTAAATTGAATTTGCGATATTTATGAAATATGCGGGATGCTTGTATTTTACAGTTTCACGGAATTTAACTAATTCGAGAAATTCAAGAAAATCTTGCAGTTCATGAAATTCACGAAATCCAAGGATTTTATCAAATACTTTAATTCCATAAATTCGGTAAATTCCTTGAACTTCGTGAATTGCTTGAATTATGTCAAATAATTTAATTCCGAAAATTCCGTGAATTCCACTAACCCCATAAATGCCACATAATGAATGTTTTTCATAATATAACTTAGCCCCAGTGTAAACGCAACAAAAAAATGGTGAGTTTATTTAACGAGATGCAATGTTTGCCAATATATATATTCAGGACACATATGTTGCAGCTTTTTCCATTATTAAAGTAAACTTGAAAAACATGTTTTCGAAAAAACTACTTTTTTGTCTTTTAAAATCTTTTGTATTTGCTAAATTATCTCTCTGTGTTATAAAGAGATGTTAGTGTAGCCGCTGCTGCTTAAGGAATCGTGAAAAGGGTCTTCTAGACAGGCAGGGCTCTTTGAATGAAAATTAACTTATTCTGTCTAACAAAAAAGATAAGTGTTAAATTTTTCGTTACAAATTTTTTTTAGTAAAAAATGAAAAGTAAGTTCCCGTCATTTTGTTTCTTTATTCCTTTCCCTTTTTTTTAGGAAAAAAAATTTAAGGGGCTCTCTTCACTGACCTAAAAGGTCGATTTTTCTCACTTTTTTAGAGGGGATGTTTGGCGTACGTTTCGTAGCGTTTGGCAGTCTACTCTTGAATTAAAAATTATTCTGCTTATATTCAGTGGAAGCTTCTAATGTGTCCCCTAAGGGCTTACATTTTTTTTTTGCACTTTCTTCCTATTACTTAACACACCTCCCACACACTTACTTGGTGGTGGGAGGGGCACCTACAGTTTAAGGTGTGTTCCGAACCACCAAGAGCAACAGCCTAAAGAAGTTAGAGAACCTTTTTCTCTAGAGGTACCGGTCCCACGAATCTCCGGAGATAAACAACTCCCTTGCTAGCGTAGTGTTTACCGCATTGGCCACCGAGGCTCTTCCAGAGGGCAAGGCGGGAATCGAACCCGCAAGCCGACAGAGTGGGTCCAAAGCCTGCGCTTTAGCCCCCACAACTATCGTCCCACTGAAAACGAACTAATCTTAACGGCTCAATGTGAGTTGGCAGAAACGAGGCGTAGTTTAGGTGTGGCCGAGGTATTGCAAACAAGAAAAGGCCTTTTCCAGCCTCTGCTTGTCCCTTTAAACATACTCGGGATTATTTGGGATCGCTGATAACAAATCCGATATCGCAATTTTAATATTAAAAATGGCGTACGTGTGTAATTTTTTTCAGTGTGCTAGGGATAGCAAAAGCGTAGAAATAATTCTCAAATGGTCTTATTAGATGAAAAACTAATTAATAAATTAACGAAGAATTAGATTCATAATTTAACATACAAATATTCTAGTACTTCATCAGATAGTATAATATGTCATTTTGATGAAGAAATATTAGTAGCGTAGTTGTCGGCGCGTCTTTGTAAAATATTTTTTTGTATTTTTGTGTTTAATAATGGAAAAAAGATGTAGAAGAAAATTATTGATAAATATTTGATTTATTTGCATAAAAATTTTAATAAAAGAAACACTTACAAAAAATATTAAATGATAAAATTGTCATAGCACAGCTGCTTCATAGCACAATAGTGAGAGCTATTGCCAAACGTTTAGATGGTACAGCTGAACCATTATTTTCGGTGCAATATAACTATCTGCTCGATTAAAATAATAAATTAACTGACATTTCAGAAATTTTATACAGCGAAGAAAAATCGTTGTTGTTTTTGTAATTTTCAAAACTTTTTTAAACTGCAAAATGAGTTTGGTTCATTTACTAGTTTAGTATTTTTCTGACATACAGCTTGGAAAATATAAAAGTATGTAGAAACAAAAGAGCAATTTCCCTCATAAGATATTTATTTAAATCCGTTTCCTTGAAATTTTTTTAATTCTTCAAATTTTTTAAGGTAATTCCATATTCTAATCTCTCGGGGTGCTGATAATCGAGATCAGAGTGTTGAGTAAAGACGTAAGAGGGGCTATGGAACAGATAGAAAATATGTGAAAGAACCTAAGGGCAAGAAATGAGAAACGTAAAATGGAGGTAAAGGAGCTGATGGAGAAAGTAGAAGGATAACAGGGGTCATGTCGGTAAAGAAGAAATAAGAGGGTTAAACGAAGCAGATGGAAGAATAGATAGGAAGATAGAAAGAGATAGGAAAAATACTATTGTGATAAGAAGATTGAGGCTAAAGAGCAGGGAAGAAAGGGAGGGGGTGGAAGCGCTGCCACAGAGTATAGGGTGGGTTAAAGGTAAGGTAGGGAAAGTTAGGCTAGAGAAGAGAAAGGAGACTAAAGTGGCGTTTGTGAAATTGGAGTTCTGAAAAAGAAAAGTTGGGGGTAATGCGACACAAAAACAGAATAAAGGATAATAAGACTAGTATCGACTAAAATTTGACGACGGAGGAGAATGGTAAAGTGTGCAGAGAATGCAAAACGACAGAGCTAGGGGAAGAGAAGTAAAGGGAAAATGTGCGTGTAAGGAAACGTGGTACGTTATCGAAAAATAAAAGTAGATGAGAAAATGTGGGTATGGGACGAGGAGCGGATGGTTTTCAATGAAGTACAGGCGAATTTGTAAAGTTGTAAGTAGGGGGTGACAGTAAAGTACGGTAGAGGAGGGCTAAAGGTGTTGCACTGGAACGTTGCACAGTGGGTAGAGAGAAAGGAATGGAATGCAGTAGAGCCAAAGTTACCAAAGGGGTATAGTTGGCGGCTAAGGGAGGCGGTCAGAGTAGATGAAAGGAAGAGCTAGTGGGGAATTATAACAGGGGTGCGGTATGGATTAGAGGTAGAGGTTAATGGCGAAGGAGAGGGAAATGCCGTGATTAAAGAAAGGGTGGAAGACTTACTGGGAGAGAGAGGAGGTTATGGTAGTAGTGTCGGGGACTTTATTGTGGCAATAGAGGGGAAGGGAACTGTACATGGAAGGGGAGAGCTTCGAAAGGAAATCGAAGTATAATATAAAAAAAAAATAGGTGCTGATTCTAAGAGACTGGATGGAGGATAGAGGCTGAGCGGTGGTGAATAGCATGATAAAAAGCGACGAACTAGGAGAACCCATGTTTGTGAGTAAGCTGGGGTTATTGTTGATAGATTATGTGATCATAAATATGCAAGGGTAGGAGGGCAGTCGGTAGAAGAGATATCGGAGGATTAAAAAGAGAAAGTTAAAGAATATGTGCCAAAGAAGGTATGTATAAAGCAGAAGAAAGGAATCGTCAAGCGGTGGGAGAAGAGTAAATGTAAAATGATGAAGAGAATGGTAAAAAGAAGCTTATAGTCAGAAGCATATAGCGAGGATAAGATGTGGATATATAGATGATTATAATAGTTTCTGGCTATCTAGAGGGAAGAGGATGTGTGAATTCCGCTAAATAGGAGATACAAAAATGGAGCACTGTTTGAAGGAGTGAGAAGAGGTGGAAAAGAGTGGGATAGACATGGAGGTATTAATGCATAAAAGAGCTGATACTAAGGCAGTAGCATTGGTGAAAGGGGTGTTGGGTGAAATGGAGAAGAAGAGAAGAAAAGAGGAAGAGGAATGGAGAAGGAAAGGTTTTAAATAGGAGATAAGGCAGGTGTAAGAAAATTTTTAATATTTTGAATAGCAAAAAAATATCAGGTGCTAGCCGCGGAGGCAGAGGCTGGTTATTCGAGGGAAAGCGAGAAAGTAGCGACATGCGCGTGCGGGGCGTGGCGCGGTGAAGTGAGGAAGGGTAGGCTCTAAAAGCGAGCTGCTTCGAGACAAGGTTTGGATGACAGTTAGTTACACAAAAATTTTCCATTACTCATTTGTTCATTAAAATTACAATGATTGAATAGGTTTTTACGTTTTCTAAGTAGTCTAGAATAATACCGAGCATTTGCTAAAACAGGGTACAGACAAAAAGTAAGTTTTTGCCATTTTTGTTATTAAATAAAAAATACACTTAAACCTAAATTTGATGTCATTTTTGTGACTGAGCCTGATATAAAATCCAGAGTGTTGGAACAATTTTGAGTCTCTCCTGTTTTTCTCTTTCTTTTTCTCTCTCTGTTTTGTGACGATTGAGCGAATACCGCACACCCTTCAGCAGCTTCTCTGATTCATCTTCACCGCGAGGCGTCAATTCTAAGAATTATGAAAGTGAGGATGACGGAATTCAGGATTGACTATAATTAATGTTTCTTTAAATAGGCCTCGACATTTTTTTGCTCATTGAGCGCCGTTGGGCGAGAAAAGTGTATAGATGGTTATTGAATGTGGAAATTTAATTACCAATTACTTATAGCATTTTCATCCTGCTTTGCATAACACAAAATATTCTATATTAGTTTTAAATTTTTTACAATTAAAAAAAATTAAAAGATAATTAAAAAATTATCTTATGTCCGAAAGATTAGATCTACGCCACAAAGCGTAGATCTAATGGTCTTCTGGTGTCATATCTTTAACCAGGCCGCTGGTCATGTTTATTTTCACTCGTTTGTGAGTGTGAAATATAGCATGTTGCAAACTTCTGGGATATATTGCACGAAGATTCGCATAATTGTTTGTAAATATTGCAAAGACGTCACCTTTTGAATTTGTCAATACAGTTTGTTCGTCGCTATACATGGGCCGAAAACCATAACGTTTTTCTTTCAGTTGAATTGGCATATCCCGAGGAAAAGTGTATCTTTGAATTTCGAAACGCTGGTTCAGATTCGTGTTAGGAATAAGCCGAAGAAATCTAATTTGTTCAAATTCATATCCATATATGCGTAAAGAAGATGGCCTGGCAAGAGGAGACCTGGACCTTTCACGAAGGAGCGGCTCGGCAGGAGTGGAAGACCTGACTGGAGGAAGACCACTAGCAGGCTAAAGAGATGTTTCAGGAGATTTACCTTTGTCAGGAAAACGAGAAGTCCTGGGACGAGGAACATTTGGAATAGTCTCGCCATTAGGTAAACTATCAAACTGTGCACTGAAATCTTTATAAAAGGAGATTATTCAATTTCCCTTATTTATTCTTACCCGGCATATTATAAGCAACATATTTTTATAGATTTGTTACTTTATATTGGCATATATACCATTCTCACGTTCGTGAAACGTGGCCATTGGCGTGATTTATCGCGGTTCTACTGGTACCTAGAGGCATTATCATAGATCGTAATGGCTCCCAGTTAGACCCCTCTTCTAATTATTAACGTTTTTGGTGTACTGCTAATTGTTACAAGAATTTTTATTTGTTTAAAAAATTCGACTGTCATCAGTGCACATGGAATTGTAAGTTGAAAACCTGATCCTTATTGGTTTGCGAAATCCCCGAAACCCGATGTTCACACGTGCTCCGAAAAATCAGTGTTCTCGAATAGTTTGATGTTCACGAAAAAGTTTAATTGCGAGCAAATTTTGCGTTCTCAAAATGACTTGCGTACGGAATTCAAGGAATATGCAGTTAGTTTCGTGAAAAGTCTCTTTATTTCCCTAGGTTTGAGAGTATTTTGCTAAAAAAATTGTTTGATTGTTTATGTAAGAGGTAATGGGAGCAACATAAAAAATGAGTGTAATCCGAAAATTATAACATTTTAAGCGTTTGTTTATCTTTTTTAGCAAAAAATGTTCGTTTGTAAGATTTTCCAAAGCCCCCTCGTGAAAACAGTGATATTGTATGAAAATCCCACATATTCCATTATTTATAGATTTAAAAAATTGTACATCGAATTATAGATAAAGCATATTATTATATTTACCAATAGCATTGTGGATAACAGCAAGTGACAAGATGAAAGTAGAAACAGTCCTCATATTTTTTAATTAGAGGAAAAACTTTTTTTGCATTCAACAAGAATATTATCAATCACGTAACTACTTAATATTATGTTTCATCATCAGATTATAATACCTGTCATATAGTCAAATGGTAGATTATACGTGGCGAATTTCTCCTTTTAGATATTTACATTTCATAAGTAAGTTTCAAGATAAAAAATATTCTCACTTAATTTGTTTAAACATATGTCATAATTTGAGTAATATTTAACGTTCATATAAAAATGATAATTTTTTACGGGAATTGACTTTTTTAATAGTAGGAATTAAATTTTTACTAATATTCTCTGTAATAAGTGAAAATTATAATCCTCAACGGAAATTCTTATTCCTAAACTTAAAATCGAATTAAGAATAATTGTAATTATTTTTTTAAATCTTCTTTTTAACTAGTTATTATAATTATTTAAATAAATATACTGTTTCAAATCACAATTGTGATTATTTCAAAAAATTTTTTACTGTTAGTGAGAATGATGATTTTTTCACTGACTCTTTGTCCCAACAGTAAAATACAGTGGTAAAATATATTAAGCCATTTCAGTTTATTTATATTTTCCCTATTGCCCTATTTTCCATTTTTATATCTCTTGGTTGAAAATTTAAGCTATTATTTGAGGGGTAAAAAACTTTCGCAACTTTTAGTTTTGTTGATGGAAGATTCATTACCTTTATTGAAATTCATCTCTTGGGTTTTTTAATAGAAAATCAATCTTTTGGGTCAAAAGTTATTATTTTTCGGTTAAAAATGTTAGAACGTGGTTAAAGGTTAAGCTATTTTCTTAAGAATTTTCTTTTCTTAAAGATTTGTAATGTTAAATACAAAATCTATCTCTTTTATTAAAAATTAAACTATTTTCTTAAATATTTTTTTAATTTAAAAGGTCATTTTTCAAATCGAAATTTAATTATTTCATTGGCGTTTGGATTCTGGTTTTCGTCAAAAATTAATCTTTAGGGTTAAAAATTAATCTTTTTTAGTTAGAAAATCAAATACATGAATTTACAAACAAATAGTTGATTTTTTAAATCAAAGGGTAACTTGTAAAAAATTTAAAATATAAACAGAAAATTACTGAAATTTTTAACTGCACCATTGTCAGCTCAAATAAATTCGAGAATCTTCAATTAGAAAAATTTAGTTTTAGCGAAGTAGTTAAACACTCCGCCGAGTAGTTGAATTTTCAATTTAAATGAATTATTACAATATTTGAAAATTCATCTATTTGTTGAAAATATAAAAACTTTTTGTACTTTTGGCCTGAAATCATTTCAATAAATACTTTAAATAGCTGTAGGTTCGATGTCTTTAAAAAATACGATTCGTATACAAGAATGGATCAATATTAAGATAAATTATACCCAGGAAAAACCAGAAACTGCGCAGATTTTATTCAGAATTTAATTCATTTCAGTTAAAACAACGCTGTTAAGCATACACGTATTAGGAAGAATTTTTCGAACTTTAGAAAAGCCTTCGCCATTAGCACTTTTTCAACCATTTATGAAACTTTAAAGCCTTAGAGGTTGTGGTTTACAAGCCATATTCTAAAATGGGATGAGACTGGTCGATGGATCCCTACTGGAGTTTCCATGATTTCACTCTGGTTCAGTCGGGTAATTGTGTCGCTCTCCATGTTTATTTTTACGCGTACTTTATATAAATTGTTTAGACGATATATATATATATATATATTCCTGCAAGAATATAGTTATTCGACAATATTGCAAAAGCGTCACCATCGACTGTCGATAACACAATTTGTTCTTGGGTTGGCACGGGTACATAATTATTCCGTCCTTCGAGTATTCTAATTATATTATTCATAGGAAAAGTGTACCTTCGAAGTTCGAATAACCGGTGCGGATTATCTACGGGAGAAAGGCGAATAAATCGAAGTTGGTCAAGTCTGTATCCAAGTACGCAAGAAGAAGTAACCCTGGCAGGAGGAGACCTGGACCTGACACGAAGAGGTGGCCTGGCAAGAGGAGAAGACCTGATTGGAGTATGTGGTTTGGCAGGAGGAAGAGAGCCCTCAGGAGAATCTGGTTTATCAGAAGAAGAAGAAGAAGAACAAGATGAAGAAGAAGATGGTCCTTCTCGACGAATACCAGAAATAGGAGCACCATTAGGCAAACAATCAAACTGTAAACTAAAGTCTGCAAGGAGGAACAGATGATTCATTTTTTGATCAGTATCTTGGTATTTAGTTTTTTAGAAATGAAAAATGTTTTTTTTAAACCATGCTTCGGCAAAATTTTGACTTTTATAAAAAAAATAATTTTGATACAACCCATACAATTAATTCTTTTTTGCAGCTTTGTGTTTAGGTCATTGGAATGGACGGTAAGGATGATTGGTACTAAGGCGGACAAATTTCCGCTCTCATTTAAACTCAGTGTAATTTTTAATTCTAATTTTATAGCACACACATTCTGCATTCCACTGTAATGAATTTCTATTAAATTTGTATTTATTGTAATAAAGTATTATATGCACCAATAGAATAGCAAATGATCATCCAGGTGAAGAGCAGTGTATAAACGGTCATCATTTTTTTAAATTTTGTGGAAAACTGATTATTCTGTTGATAAAAAATTTGGTTAAAAGTATGACTACTGATTATTCGAGTGTTTCATTGGAATATATAATTGTAGCCGTTATCTCATTAACAACGGATAAGCTTGCGTTTCTGAGATATTCATATTTATATTTCGTAAATCAGTACAAGGAAAGAAATTTTTTTACTTCGACTTTTTTAATAGCATTTGGATCAAAATTAGACTTTCAACCGAATTTTTTTTTACAGCTCACAAATATTTTTAAAATATCTGTTTTTCCAGATATTGCTTCCTCTACAAAAGAAGTTAGCTATGTCACTTTTTACGAAGTTTCAGTTTGAGGGAGTTATTTGTCATTGAAAAACTTATGATTTGACGAAACTTCAAATTTTTAGCGCTTTAATTATTTATTCTTATCGCTTTTATTTCCTCTTCTTATCAATAAAATGATAACGTTTCAAAAATATCCAGAATCTTATTTGCATACAATTTTTGATCTTTTTTCAATTTTTATACAGCTACTTAAGTCTAACCACTTGAGTCTGGGACTCTGTATTGCAATGCCTAAAAGAATAATAAAATGCATTTTTCCTGAGATCTCCATTTCGCAATTTACAAAAATGTATGACATGCCTATGAAAAATTAAAAAATGAGATAGAACAATCTCAAATAATTTTGGAAACCTTCATTTTAAAGTAATACTGCATCAAAAGGCTGTGTTATATAATTATCCTTAAGTACTGAATCAAAGGAATCCCTTATCTGAAAGGAATTCACTCTTTTATTTCAGTAACTTGTTAATTTTCGTTTGAAGAGAAATTGGTCTACAAAAGCAAGAATCAAATTGCGACGTGAAAAATCCTAATTTACTACGATTGCCGAATTGCTAATAACCGACGTCGTATATTTGCCGAGACGCTAAATATTCTAAGTGTTTTCCCCTTTTGAGAAAAACTGAGATTCCGATTTTCCTTTTGCCAATGAATCTACAAAAGAGACTTCATTCTAAGCAAATTTAAGGTGCAATCTTTGCCCAGAAATTGGTCTCACTTTTCTGCGGTTTTAAATGATGGCGAAGCAAAGTTTGGGTTTACTTTCAAAGTAAAGTCAGAGTCAGAAGACTTATGATTCTATTTTGAGAATTTTACTTGTTCCTGAGTTCACGGTCTTCTACATCAAAACTTACAAACACCCATAGGCTGTCCACTCATCCCAACATTTTCGTTGACCTTGCAGCATGAGTTCCTGTATGAAAACGGGTTGCCCATACTGATTAGGTCCTTTGAATAAAGTGACAAATCATGTATGCTAGATCGCCTCACCCAACCTTTACTGCTGTTTTTATTATAATGCTTTAAAGTGTTGACACTGGCATCCTTGGGTTCTCATAAGAATGGGTTGCTCAAAAATAAGCAAGTAAACATCCAGTGTCACTTTGCGATATTAGAACTAGACAGGTCAGGAGCAAGAAAGAGGCCAATAAAAGGAAGATTTGTCCGCTTGTTAGAGACCGAGAGCCAAACGAATGTATCTGTCTGGTTTCGCTCCCGCGGAATTCTTGATCCCCACTTTTTGCGAGGTTGCGCACGCAGCTGCACCTGTTACGCGCAACGGTACTTGTGACCTACATAACTCTTTCGCTCAGGAATTAGCAAGTCATTCAGGAGCGTATTTCTTTTCTGCTTTGCTCGCTTGTGAATTGTTTTTATAATTATAAATTAATTTTATATACTGAACCGTTTTAAAGTCTTCTTTTAAATTTGTACGTATTTCGCGTCTTTTGGCAAAATATTGGATTTAGATTTTCTGCATATTACTTACGATAAATAGAAGCCAAATTACGAGTCCTATTTAAAAATAGTTCAGACATTTTGAAGAATTTTTCAAAAGCTATAATATGTAATAACACTGAAAAAAAAGTTTCAGAATAAGTGAACGTTAGAATAAGTGAAAGGTCACTCTAGTTTTTAAACTATATATTATAGTACCGGAAAATGTAAACTTTAGTGAATGAAAGATCCGTCATAGCAATTTAGCAATCAAACGACTAAAGTACAAACACTATAAAATAGTCCTACTTTAGTTAAAAAAAGATCCCTAAAGAAATTTCTAAAAAATACCTCAGGTCAAAAATATAAAAGTTTTGTTTTTGTATCTACCTGCGCAAACTTTCCTCACGTTGATAAGGATGCTATATGAGCTGACTGCCATCATATTTTTCTTTTCTCTTTTTTTATTTTTGTCCAGAGATGTTTTTTTTTGAGGAAATATGTATTTTAAGGAAGATTTTTTTTTACAATAAATACATTTTGTTGAGGAATAAGAGAGTTATGGTAATTTATAATATTTCAACAATCTGTTTTTATATTTAAACTTTTTGCATCATAAAAATTTAAAATTTTTGGAAGGACGCAAAAGATTCCTTACTTTAAGGTAAATCGAATGACCTATAGTATAAATTAATTGTATTGAGGAGTATAGAAATTATTTACATTTATAAAATTTAAAAGAAATCATTTTATGCACAAAAAGCTTATCTTATTAACATAATTGTGATGAAATAAAGTCTGGAAAAGTGAAACATTCTCTTTCTTCAAAATTGTTATATACGTTTAGCTGTTTATACAAGTGCCTATTGCTGTCAAAAAAAATATATATTGCAACAAGATATTATTTTTTAGGCAAAAAGTAATGAGCCCGAAGTAAAGAATTTTTTTTAATATCTGTCCAGGTAGTAATTCGAAACCATTTAAGTAACAGTCGCCCGAAAGTCTAGATGTTGTTTAAGTCCCTCTACGTAAAAATTATTATATTAAAATGTTAAAAAAATATGTAGCTTCGAATTCAAAGCTTTTCAGCAAAATCTTCCTTTCGAAATCTTGCGTTTAACCGTGGAATGTAAATTTCTGTGAAGCTTAAAATAGAAAAATTATCTTGTGCGTTAATTTTTTATCATAAGCATTCTTTTGAAAAAAAATATTTGACCTAGATAAACAGTCGCGTCGCAAAAGTTTACACTCCACGAATGAATATTGCTTTGATTACTCAGTAATTGCGTGATATTTGTTTATATTCTTGGTCCAGATTTAGAATAATAAGATTTTCAATAGGCCATACAAATTTTTTAAATTTCCAGGAAGAACTTTCGGAATGGGCAAAGATTTGAATGCGCAATATTTCACAAATTATGAATATGATGCGAAATTTTAGTTTTGGTACAATTTGACCAAAACAATGTATCAATCACGAGATTATTTGATTTGCAGTGATTCTAAGGAAACCAAACATAACGGAGCACAATTATTTAGGGTCACCTCACTTTTTCTAAATTATTCGGAACGCAGACTTATTATACATAACCAAATATTTCCGAAAAACATTCCTTTATTCCGGCAAAAATGCAGCAAACGATACTTCGTGTAGAATATTATAAAACATAACATTTGTTATTATTTTACTCATTACAAGTTACTAGTAACTACTGCAGTTTTCGTAATTTCATTAATTGGATGAAGAATTCTGGTTTACAAGCCATACTTTAAACTTGAGCAAGATTGGGCGATGGGCGCCTACTGGAATTTCGTAGATCTCATCGGTGGTCAATGCAGTAATTCTTCCACTTGCAACATTTATTTTGGAGCGTACTTTATTATGAAGGGGACTCTGATAACAATATATTCCGCCAAAAACATTACTACCAGTCAATATTGCAAAGACGTCACCATCTAATGTTGATAATACAATTTGTTCTCCGCTCGGTATAGGCCCATAGGTATTCCGTCTTATGATAGTTTTTAATATCTTACTCGTAGGAAAAGTGTATTTTCGAAGTTCGAATATCCGATTCTGATTTACAAAGGGAGACAACCGAATATATTGAAGTTGGTTAAGTTCATATCCAAGTACAGAAGAAACATTGTGCCTAGAAGGAGGAGACCTGGATCTTGCATGAAGAGGTTGCTCAGCAGGAGCAGAAGGTCCGATCTGTGAATTAGGTCTAGCAGGACAAGGAGAAAGTTCAGAAGAATCTTGGCTATCAGAAGAAAAATTAGAAGAAGATGGGTCGCCACGAGGAACACCAGGAATAGGAAAGCCATTAGGTAAGCACTCGAATTGTGAACTAAACTCTGCAAGAAGGAACAGCGAATTAATTGTTTGATAAGTATTTTGGTGTTTAAATTTTTGGAAATAAAGAATGTTCTTTATTACAAAAATGGCACTGTGCAACATTTCGCTTTTTATCAAAAACTAATTGTGAGATATCACAGATACCAAATCACGAAGAATTT
The DNA here is from genome assembly GCA_010014905.2 of Druon quercuslanigerum. Classification (NCBI taxonomy): domain Eukaryota; kingdom Metazoa; phylum Arthropoda; class Insecta; order Hymenoptera; family Cynipidae; genus Druon; species Druon quercuslanigerum. The sequence continues at coordinate 2,364 of JAAAKG020083072.1, read as the reverse complement.
TTTTGCGTTCGTACCTACGTGTTGAAGTCTCTGTAACCGAATCAGATATGAGAGGTTCCAGGTCAGGAATATCATTTTTGGAAATAAAGTTGTTAACCAGATCAGCGATTTTACTTAAACTAGGTGAAATAATAGTGTTAGATAGGTAAGTCATTCTGGTAAAATATTTTGAAAAAATTTTTGAATTGTGAAAATTACGTCACTTTGAACTTTTCTGATGAATTTTTTTGAAAATACTCCACCTCAGAAATTTTTAAATCGATTTTCATCAAATTTATAGATGTTATGTAAAATCTAGTAACCTTTTTTTGAGCTCGTATTTTTTTTAAAATTTTGTCATTTAAATTATTCCTTATGATTTCACCTTTCATTTAAAAAAAAAGCTTGTAGCCTTTGCTCGTAGCTCTTTTGGTTGCCGAGTGATGCACTTTTAAACTGAAGCGTGCACGTTTACTCTCCCGCCTCGGCTCAGCTTCGTGGTCGCCACCGTCGAGCTTTCCTTCCCTGTTGAATATTAAAAATTTTGGATTCAGATTCAGGTGCAGCGCAGTACATTTTTCACCTTATTTCGGTTTTATTTAAGGGTACGAAAGAATGGAATTCTCTCGTGCCGTTAATAATCTCAGCTTGCAAAAACCGACGTTCCAAAAATTGCACGTGCTCTTCATAATCTTTTGCAGCGCAATAAATAGATTTTATTTTAGGCAGTGCATCTTTGGCCCATTCATAAAGCGATTGAGAAGTCGTGATGTGATTGTCAAGGGGTCGCTGATGACTCGCTTTTGCAGCACGACGCTTCAAGGTGCCACTTAATCTGTCGCACGGAATTTTCCCATGGGACGTGGCGAAAAAATTCCATCTAGCTTTCACTGCAAAATCTTGTTTATGGTAGGCAAGATAATTAAAGTTATACTTATTTTCATATTGTGATGCAGCTCCGTCGGTAAAATAAATTAGTTCTGTTACCGCCAGTTGTTTCTTTAATTCTTCAATCAATTTCTTGATACAAAAATTGACAGCAATTGCATCGTGATTGAGGCATACAGAAATGATCCTATAACTTTCGTGTTTTAATTCCCTATTTTTTTAAAAGCAAACAACGAATGGGTAAATCGTTCTTTGTTCATTACTCCAGTAATTATCTTGAACACAGTCTTGAATTATAGGAAAAAAGTTTTCGCCAAAATCGCAGAGTATCACAAAAACTCCTGGTTCTAGAGATTCTTTAATATCTTTTAAAAACTTAGTTTTCGCCTTTGTTAGAAAATCGTGTTTCAAAAGTTCAGGTAATTTGTCGCTACATTTTTTAACATAGTCATCAGCTAAATCCACGATAGTTTCTAACATTGAACGATCAGTAAATAGCAATTAGGCGTGGCAATGCTGCATATAATTGTTTTCAAAATATCTTTGTAAGACCCAAGAAAATGATTCGCAGTCTCGGCTTCTGCAAGGTGATTCAGTCGTGCTCCAGATATCATCAGTTTTGGATTCTGATGGATTTTACAAACGCAGACTGAATGCGTGCCATTACTGCCAAACAAATGCACTCTGTGGGTCTTAATTCTGCAAATTTGGAAACCCCGATATCGCAGGAAGGATGCTTTCCTTAAATGTGACAGACATAGCTCTTTTAGGTTTCCAAAAAGTAGTCGCTTTTGCATCAACGAACGTTTTTTATCCGTTTTTCACTGATATGCAATCTCTTTCGCCAGGCATGTCTTGGCTGAATTCGTTGTCATAATAAAAAAAATGGACAAGAGTTTCCGTCTATTAGGAAAGTCGTTTTCCTAATCTGGGTTTAGACGACGAACCAATTCCATGTGCAGTATGAATATTTTTCGCAGTGCGTGCCATACTGTATGCTACACAAAACGTCGTTTGTACGCGACGAATTCCCCAACTAATCGGTAGCATAGTTCATAATTTAACTTTTTATGATTTATTACTCGTTTTAGATAACTTTTCTTTAAGTTTATCAACCAGTTGATTTATTTTGTTGTTATTATTTCGCCTAATATCAAATACTTTCTCTAACTCAATATCAAGAGCTTTCTTTATTTCTTGAACCTTAAGCTCTTGGGCCTTCACTGATCGACAATACTTTGAATTATAATTCGGTAAAACTTTCAGAAGTTGAAGAATTTTATTTAAATTTATTATTGCTTCCTCATCGCGAACCATTTGATTTTCATATTCTGTTTTTACAACATTTTCATCATCACCATTTCCTATTTCTGCTTCTGGAAGCTTCTTCCTATTCCTTAACACACCTCCCACACCCTTTTTGGTGGTGGGAGGGGGATCTACAGTTTAAGGTGGGTTCCAAACCACCAAGAGCAACAGCCTAAAGTACTTAGAGAA